>CAIGRB010003857.1:0-14823 GCA_903798255.1 Fraxinus quadrangulata | reverse complement strand
TAACCAGCCTGATAGATCGAATGCTTTCATCTTTTCGAAGGTCGACTTCCATATACGCGAGAAGGTCATTTCACACAAACCTTGTCTACGAAGCAAGGTTAATGTTACTGAAAAAACAATTTTTGCATTTTTTTTTATTAAAGTTACCCTTATTTAATTATCAACAACCGGTAGAAATTTGGGAAAAGGTATGGAACGAAGACATTGTGCAAAGAGAGATAGAAGAGAGAGTAATATATTTGCATATTTTGTGTTTATAATTTGTTGTTTGAATCTAAATGTGTGTGTGTATACACATATCACGCCAATCCTCGTAGAGAGACAGCATATTATTCTCCAAGTACCCAAAAAGCAACACACTGTCTGCTATCCTACATAGCATTATTGCCTCTTTTTCACTCTCTCTCTCCTCCCTTACTCTCTCTGTATTTTTTATTTTTTTTTTTGTAGAGAAAGAAATGATCGTGTATATAGAATAGTACTACTGAAATTTGTCTCCTTCAACATACTCAACACCTACTTATTCCAACGTTTTATTAATAACAGTGACGACCCTCGATTTTTTGGTGGCATCAAATAGTAATAAAAAGGAGAGAGAGTACATCAAGGTGGAGACGGAGTCAAACATGAGCAGAATCTATATTTAGTCTTGCTATAGTTGCATAACATATATCTGAAAAAAATAAACTTGAAAATAAAATCTGGAGTTGTCCATTGCTCAATAGGAGATGCGGTGATAGGAGCTTTATATATGTGTACATATATTATATTTGTGGATGCTTTAAACCTTTTATCAGCAAAACCTATATAATACCTTTTTGGTTAATCAAGATAAATATTCTATTCAAATTAAAGTTAAAAGTGATGTGGTGTATTTTCCAAGCTGATGATAAATATAAGAGCAGAATAATGCACCAAAAAAGAGATGGGAATTGAAGTGTTTCCATTAAACATTCCTCCCTCATCTTAATTCCTTTAATCACAATTGATTTTCATTAGGATATCTCAACGCATTCTTGAGACATATTTAAACGAGCAATGTTATTTGTCGTAACTCGTGAGTGGTGTGCCGGTTACATTGACTAATGAAATTGGAATGTATTTTTGTTTGTTGAACAATGTAACAATGGGGCCAATGTCAGATAAACGGGGTGATGATCACAATTTAGGCTTGTGTTGAACACAACTAATGATGAATAGTATTATTCATCATCAAAATAAAAATAAGAATAAGAATAAGAATAATACTATCTAGCACTAGTGGTGCTACAATACTAGTTTAAGTGATGTGATAAACTCTATAAGATGTGCGATTAAGTGAATAATTTAATTGTAGCACTTATTTAATGTCGCATTAGTGCTACCCAAATGAGTGTTTTAATACCAATGGTGCATCATTATTCTAAAAACAATGATATCTATTATGTGTGATGATCATTATTAGTTTAGGTGGTAGGGAATTTTTCGATTAAGAAATAACTATGATTCACTACACGACATAATTTAAAACGGTCAATTAGTAATCAATCATGAAGATACTCTATGAAAACTATGAATACAACATGTTTCAACAATATTCATATACGCACTACAATGTAATTGAGTTCTATTACATATTTTTAAATTCTATGTAAGTTATATATCAAAAGAGTACCTACAATATATTAATCTATTCCCTTCATAAGTACACTTTACCACTTTCAAGGCATTCTATTTTGTTGACGTCGAAAATTGTATAAACAAAATTCAAGCCAACTTAGAATGTAAATAAGGATTTTTACTAATAATGACTTGTAAATTACAAAAGTAAACTACAAGTGTTTTCCTTTTTTCCCAAAGGATATATTTTAAGTATGAAATGTTGTTAACCTCCTCCCTTCTTGAGGATACCGTCCTCCTTTTTATAGGGAAGGATAAGCGTGTATACGTCATGTTCTTATCTTATCAGCTACAGTACCGAGCTGAGAATTCATGCCAATGACTTGTCCTGATTGGTTGCTGTCAGATCGATGTACAGTACCGAGCTGAGGGGATACGTTAATAGCATATTTTGATTGGTTGATAAGGTCGGCTCCAATAGGTCATCATGAATCTATCGTGCATGTGGCCACCAGTAATTAATGAACTAATTAGGGAATGAAATCATAACATATGATTGGTAGATTTAGGAGGTGTTGACATCAACATGTCCAAATGTAATTGATCGATTGGACGTTTTGATAGTGTGTAAGAAATCTCCAATCATTATGTCTCCTCAAATAACGGCGATCATTAGTACGAGCTAACCTCAAATACCCGACCTTAAATTAGCATAAACTTAATGTATATAACAAAATGTATTTAATGAGGTTGCAGGTCGGATATCAACAGTTACCCCCAGGTTGGTGCTCGCCTTGGTGACTGACTAGCCTTGAACACGATTGGCTCGTTTTTCCACTTTTACAATTATTACAACAATAAATGTCTTGAAAAGGTGTCATGTTTTGACTTACAAATGAGTTGTCACGCACCTTTAATAGCTTCCTTTGGAAGCTTCACAACAAAACAACGTCACTTCACTGTGATCAAATCTGGTCCTTCCTTTTTCCTTCAATTTCTTCATCCAACGGTCTAGATTTCAACAATTTATCTTCTCCTCCTTTAAATATGCCTTTCTCTTTCGATTTCACATCTTTTTGCTCTCAGATTCTCTCAAAAAATTCTTCAAATTTTCGTCAAGTTGTCCTTATTTTTTTTGAGTGAGGTCGTCCATTTTCAGGTATTTATTTGAACAGAAAATACCTTTCTTTTTATTGCTTTTCACCTCGATCATTTGCATGAGTTCAAACGAATCTAGGGTACATTCATTGGGTAACCAATAGGAAGAATTCGTACCTTCTACGTCTTCTGTGAGTTTGGATTGCCATGAGATATTAACTCTAGTCCCTATCAACTCAGTTTATCCCTGTAAACTTAGGACATTTTAGGAACAGGGAGCAACATAGTAAGAGTGTTGATACATCTAGGAGGGAAGATGTAGGGTCTCATGAGCGTGATGAGGAGAGTTCTCAAGAATGGGGGGCAGATTTATAGATGTCGGTAGTGATAGGAGATATGCTGGCAAGCTTGAGGGCGAAATATAACATTCCTAGCTCAGTAGAGTTAGTAATACCTACCTCATCTGACCGAGCTAACACTCCACCAGCAGGATGTGTGGCTTTGAATTTTGTCATCCTTAACGCTGGTTTAAGACTTCCCTTTCCTAGGATCATTTGTAAGTTCCTTTCTTTCTAGAGAATAGCTCCTACCCAATTATGCCCCAACGGCTAGAGAAATTTAGTTACGATCTTAATTTTGTGGAATAAATTATGTCACTTCGAGCTGAGTGTGGCACAATTCAATTTCCCTTTTACAATTAAGGAAGACGGGAAGAATACTAGTTGGTGGTACATCAGTGTTAGACCTAGGACAGGATGTCCATTGGTATTAGATACTCATTCCTCGATAAAGAAGTGGAAAGAGAAGTTCTTTTTTGTACTTAGAGAGTGGCAGTTCCATCCTGTCGAGGTGAATAGAGAGGACGTATTCCCTACTCACTATCACCCATTATGTAAGTGGACATTACCTTTGTCCATTCCTGCATTTATTTTATGAACATTTCCCTAACTAAGTTGATTTTACCTGCAGGTTATAAGAAGACTACCTTGACCTCGACCACTTAGAGACGGGCCGAAGTTATAAGAGCTCTCCCAAAAAATAAAGGTCCTACAAGTTTGTGATCTCCGACACAAACCTCTTTTGGGCGGGACTATTTCAGCCTCTCCAACTGACCTCAATATCAGCTCGTGCCTCTACTTCCGTCCCAACTTCTTCCAATAAGTATTTTCCAAGTATTTTAATTGATATTTGCCTTAAGTGTTGAGCTAATATATACCCATTTTTGTTTCAGGTCAAGATCTAAAAATGTTGGGATATAAGACGGCGAAAGCAGCAACGGCAGTTGCTACTACTAAAGGCAAAAAGAGAGATACTCCCGTCGAGGTCATGGACCGACCTAAGGAAGCTGAAGTTGAGCCAAAGTAGCCCTTGAAACGGCATCGCTCTGAGGAGCCACCAAGGTAGTCCACTCCAGTAGCTTCTCATCGAGAAAAATCTATCCTTGCGTTACTTCTTCAGGGGTCGCCACCAATACCTACTTCCGTCCTAATCATTGCCACAACTAGCTCGTCGAGGTCGCATGATAAATGCCTAGACCTGCATAGGCCAAACATTGAAAATTTAGTAGGTTACTGACCTAAAATTTTGTTGGATTTTCTGAGAGCCCCATTCCCTGCTAGGGAATCTACTACAGCACTTACCTCTCCCCCTCCCCTCAGGGAATCTGCCACCCTATTTATTAGGAGCTGGAATAAGCGAGAGAGTCAGTTCCTTGCTGAGATGCCGGTGGGCGAGGCCATAATCTCAACCCAACTTCATAACCACATATCCATCTTATATATGATGTTTGTGGTAGATAAGGTAATCTGCTAGAACTTAAGTGTTTTGAATTTTAATTGAATACCATATTCTATAACTCAAATTACTTTTCTGGTTTCAGGTGAAAAAAGCTCGACAAAATGCTTGAAGTAAAGAACCAAGCTTTGACCTTTTTTGAAAAGATGGAGGCAGAGAAGGTGAAATTTGTTGAGAAGGAAAATGACTATGAAGATTGCCTGAATAAAATGGGGGTAAAGTTGGAGGCAAAGTCAGCATCGGAGCTAAAACTTTTGGATGAAAATAAAGCCCTGTAAATTTGGGGAGAGAAGGCCACTACTCGAGCTATGAATGAAAAGAAGATAGCTGAATAAGAAAAAGGAACTTGAACAATTGTCGAAGGCAGCAGGAATTCAGATCACCCCTGCCAATGAAGACATTGAGGACGAGGCCCTAGCTCCACTTTTTGTCGAACTTTATTACTTCTATTAGAACTGATTTTGTAATTTCGTTACATTGATGAATGAATATTAGTTCAAGTTTTACTTTACGTAAAATGTTATTAATTCAAAGTATTAGTACTTCTGTACTATATTGAATTATCTAAGTGTTGCAGCATATGCAATCTTAGCTCGATTTGCTAATAAGCAAAGCTTAAATGATTTTCTTGATAGAAAATTTATCTAAGTGTTGCAGCATGTGCAACCTTAGCTCGACTTGCTGATGAGCAAGGCTTGGATAATTTCCTTGATATGAAATTTATCCAAGTATTGCAACACATACAACCTTAGCTCAGCTTACTGATGAGCAATGTTTGGATGATTTTCTTGATAGGAAATGTATCTAAGTGTTGCAGCATATGCAACCTTAGCTCGATTTGTTGATGAGCAGGAAATTTATCTAAATATTGCAACACATGCAACTTTAGCTCGACTTGCTGTATTTCTATAATTTCTGATAAAACACGCGCTTTTATTATAGATGTGAAGTACAAAATACATTCACTTTCTACTGGTAATATTTCTTAAGATGTTCTACATTCCAAGGATGCAGCAGAGGTCTGCCCTTCATCTTTCAGCTCATAAGCTCCCTTGAGTAGTACTCTGGTTACTCTATAGGGGCCTTCTCAATTAGGCCCTAAAGATCTAAAGCTAAGTTCTCTAGTGGCTAGGAAACTTTTTCTTAACACCAGAGTACTGACCTCGAACACTCGTTTTCGATTGGTAAGGTTGTTGATTACACGCTTGGTTCGTCTCTCTAGGTTTGGCTACAAATTCTTGCAGATGGTCTCGTTGAATTAAATACTTTGCCTCTTTTTTCAGGTTTCTGCAATCATCTATGTTGTGTCCTGCCGACCTGTGATATCGGCAATACTTTCCTTCGTTCTTTCCTGCTAAATCCTTTTTCTGAGGTGGGGGTCTGCGAAATACCTCTTTTCCTCCAGTTTGCAGGAATACTTCTTCCAATGTAGTATTTAGTGGGTGATAGTCACGAAACCTATCCAGATAAGGCTTAGGATGATCTTTGTCCCTCATGTCCTTTCTCTTTTCACGATTGAACACTTTATCCATTTTTTTCTCCTTAGCTTGATGTGAGGATTGTGGATTCACCTTAGCTTCATCCTGATCCGACGTGGCTTCCTCCACACTTATGTGTTTCTCTGCTCGATTAAGGAACTTGTGATATGTCCAAGGTCCATCTTCATGTACAGAGCACCAGAATCTCGTTCTGGGCCTTAACCCAGAAATAACTACCATTAACGTGGCATCATCAGAGATCTTTTCAACCCCATAGACTATTTGTTGAACCTATTGAGGTAACTTTTAAGCGATTTGTTTTTCTTTTACTTAATGCTCACCAAACGTTCTTTTGGCGTGGTTCTAGCTTTGGAACCCATGAACTGGGCTAGAAAAGCTATAGCGAGATCATTCCAATTTTTTATAGACCTTTGTTGTATCCTCTTGAACTACCTTTGAGCTTTATCTCCTAACGTTAGTGGAAAGGCACGACACATAATCGCATCACCTGCTCCTTGCAGCTCCATCTAGGAAGTATACTTATCTAGGTGACTAAGGGGATTTCCTTCCCCTTCATACCCAATTAGCTGTGACATTTTTAATTTATGAGGCAAAGATTCAGCAAAAATATTTTCAGTGAAAGGGGAATGGCGTTTGATGAAATATTCCTCCCTACTTCCTTTGTTATTTGCTTCCAGATTGGCAATGTGCTTTTTAAGGCGCTCATTTCAGGTTCTGTCCATTCCAGCGAACGTTTAACACAGGGTTCAGCGTGTTCGCCCCGAGGTATAAGTGATCACTGAGAGCCCCACACTGCTAGTTTTTCTAATAACCGACTTTGCCATTACAAAGAACTCATGATCTCTTCAGTTCCGCTTCTTGACGATTCATCTCCTGAAAAATGGAGAACTCTTCTGGTGGGAGGTCGTCTGGTTTTCTCCCTATGTGGGGACTCTACCTCAATTTTGAGTGGAAGAACATGAGTTTGGTTTTGTTTCAATCTATTGATTGCGTTTTTCAACCTTTCAATGGTTTCTCTCATGATGCTCATTTAAGGGTCTTCAACTTCATTTCGAACTCGTCACCTTTTAGTATTGTGGAGAACATTGGTTTGTCCAGGATGAATGTGGGATTGATTCCCTGATGCTGAAACGTCCTCCATGGTGGTACTTCCTTTTAGCGCCAAATTGTTGACGTCGAAAATTGTATAGACAAAATTCAAACCAACTTAGAGTGTAAATGAGGATTTTTATTGATAATGACTTGTAAATTACAAGAGTAAACTACAAGTGTTTTCCTTTTTTTTCCCCCCCAAATGAGATTTTTTAAGTATGAAGTGTTGTTAACCTCTTCCCTTCTTGAGGATATCGTCCTCATTTTTATAGGGAGGGATAACCATGTATATATCATGTTTTTGTCTTATCAGCTAGTACCGAGTTGAGAACTCGCGCCAATGACTTGTCCCGATTGGTTGATGTCAAATCGATGTACAGCGCCGAGCTGAAAAGGTACATTAATAACATATTTTGATTAATTGATAAGGTCGGCTCCAGCAGATTATCGTGAATCTATCTTGCATGTGCCCCCCAGTAATTAATTAGAGAATGAAGGTATAACATATGATTGGTAGAATTATGAGGTGCTGACATGAGCCTGTCCAAATGTAATTGATCGATTGGACGTTTTGACAGTGTGTAAAGAATCTCCAATCATTATGTGTCTTAAAATAACGGCGGTCATTAGTACGAGCTAACCTCAAATATCCTACCTGAAATATCAACATATTTGATTGTCCATAGAGTTGATTCAGCCATCTCAGCTCAACAGATCTTGATATCGACTCTAATTATTGTTAAACTTGTAATTAGTTAGCTTGAATGACTAGACCATGAATAATGCTTATCTAAACTGTGGATTACCAGTAGCCATTGTGGCATTAATTGATATATTGTCTTAAATGAAATCAATATCCCTACTTTTTAAGATGACTTATCAATTATCTAGCCTTATTCTTTGTTCACATGAATTAGAAATCAAATCATAACTTAAACGCAGATTGTTTTGTTCGAAAAATCTGGGATTATCACTTATATGCCATGTTTATACGGATGACGTTATTCTTATAGAAAAATGTAACAGTTAATGTTACAAAAACTGGTGATAGGTAAGCACCGTTTATAGATAACATTACTTAAAAGAATTTATTTCGTGGACATGTACAAGCACGATTAAGGCCAAATCAATCATAGAATATTTGAAACCCAATGAAAATTGGAAAGTAGGATAGCTATGATTATAGTTTGGAAAAGATAATTCCTTTAATGCCCAACTTGCAATCATCCCTAGAAAAAGAGGCAGTTCTTAGGTGAATAATGCATAACCAATCAGGGGTCATATTGGAAATTTTTATAACTACAAGAAAATTTGGAATTTGCAACAAACAATAGAATCTATTTACTTTGTAGCAATTTAGTCTTAAACTTTTAATTCTTCGTAATACCCTCTTTGACCTTTAGGTCCGTGGTCCGATTCCGAAAAGAACTGAATTAGACGAGAATAATAGGATATCTTGTAATTATAGAAGAGTCAATTTCAACTTGAATTAAAGAATACTTAGTTTCAACTTGAATTATAGAACCAAACAAGAACGATTCAGTTTGGTACCATAATTAACGTTTATGAAGTTGTTCTTGTTTGAAATACGAATTCTAAAAATTATAACTCTCGTTCAGTTTGGTACCATAATTAACGTTTATGAAGTTGTTCTTGTTTGAAATATGAATTCTAAAAATTATAACTCCCAAATTTTAATCCACTCAAAAAACTAAAAATAAAAATAAAAATAAAAAATAAAAAAAGGGAAGATGTTTCAAGTTTTAACACATTGTTCAATCTCAATACAAAATGACAAACATTTGGCTGAATTGTCCCAAGTATAAAACATAATACGATCGGTTTGATTTTTCGCTTTTGGGTATAGAGCCGATAATCGAACAATAAATGATTGGTTCTCGATTTTACTACCAATATATGATTTAAAATTAAGAAGAACTAGACTCGACAGTTCGATTTGGTTTGGTTTGGTACTTTTGTTTGCCCCTATGTTATGATGTGCTGCTAGAATTCTATATATGTTTTCCATTAAATGAACCGTTTCCAACTCACGTGGAGTCGCGAACTGTTTTTGAGGCGTAAAAATGTTTGAGCGCTACTAAAGTGACTCCTAACAACTTGCCACATGTCTCTTCATTCAAACTTCTTTGATAACCAGTGGATAAATTAAATGAAAATTGCATAAAATCTATGGTTGAAGCGCATGGCATATGACTACAACAGGCTATCCACTAGAAGACTAGTAACATTACCAACTACAAATCATCTCCAAAAGATGTAATTTCTTCTCTATCAAGAATACATAGTAGAAAATATCGTATTTATATACACTTTCACATACTTTCATGTTCGGACTTGACTTGATTGTCGTATTAGAACCAATCCTCTCCCAGTGGTTATTTCCACAAGCCAATTGTTGTCATACAAACCAAGAGGAGGAGGAGGAAGAAGAAGATCCACCTTCTTCACCCTCAAAGTTGATATAGAGAGTGACAAGTTTCGACATCAACAAATTGTGTTTAATTAGTATCAAGAATCTCGAATCTCCACCCCAACAATAGTATTTCTTATTATTTTTTGGATTAAGTGATATATATTTTAAAATTTAAAATTTTATTTAATTGATCACATTTCTTTTTTATGCTAAAAATGTTTATTTCTTTATACACAAAATCATTTTTTTACATGTATTGTAGGAAATTTGTTGTAATTCACTATAAATGTAAAACTATTTATAAAATAGTCTTATGTAAAATGTATATTAATTATAAAAAAGTTATGTAAAATGTATTTACCGTTACGGTCGGTGGTAGGTTGATGAAACTAGCAAACGTTTTATCATTATGTAAAGTTTACTTGGAAAATGGTTAAACATATCCCCTTTCGTTTGAATTTGATTCCTCCCCTTTATGACATCATTTTTGCTTTGACTAATTGTACTAGAATAGTCAAAGTAGGGACACGGGTACCGGGGCATGCCCGCAATCCATATGAATCTCCATGTTCGTGAGCTCGTTTAGACTATTCTAATTTTTTTGCTTTTCTTCAGAAAACTAACTAAACAGAATGAGAAAATTATTGGTCTGGATGACTTGCCAAGAGGTATGAGACTAGTTGGGATAGGTCAGACTCTTTACCCATTCGACAAAGTTGTGTTTTGGATAGATCGCGTAACATCGATGGCAGAAACTATCATTCATATTGAGTTCTAAGAATATTATTCTCTACTAAGACAATTACAATCAACTACGGTCAAATTGATTCTTCACACCTCTAATTATACAATGAGATCTGGCTCGCAGAAACTATAAAGCGTATTGAGTTTCATGACTATAATTCTTCGCAAAGATAAGTAAAATCAACTACAATCAAATTGGTTCATCACACCTCTAACTATACCAAGATTTTATGAATTTATTCTTGTTAACTGAAATTATACTAATAGTTAGTTGTACAAGGATTCAAGTTTTAAATAATTAAACTATTTCAACATTAATGACTTGAACTTTTGGGTCAAAGTCATAGATATCGTCTACATTATTCCATGTAAAGTTTTTTTAAGATTCAATAAATTACCTTTTAATGAATGTGTTTCATTTTACATCTATGATTGATTGATTGATTGATAGGGATCAAAGAGAATATAAACATAGTTTGTAATGAAAGATAAAAAGATAAAGTAAAATTGTATGATAAAATCATTGGAGCATTATATTATATATTTTAATTCATTAAAAAGTTTAAAGATAAAAGAAATTAATTGGGTTCCTCTACTTACAAGAAAAGTATCCCTTTACGTATTATTGAGAAATGAATAAATGTATAATGTAGGGAGTCAAATGATTTGGTTTACAAGTTCCCTGACAGAAATTCAACAAAGCATTAATTGAAATGTGACAAGATGTGAAAAATGAGACATTCTTGGCCCACTCCCAAAAAGTAGAATTAAAGTTTTAACCCCCGCAATGTGGAGTCTTTTAAGTGAACATTTTTCTAGTTAGAGATTAGACAATTCAATTTGAAAGATGTATTTCAAACACTAGAGTAAAAGTGCTAGCAGATTAGCATGTTTAGACAAGTTAATTCAGCGTGATATTTGAAATTTGAATGTTAAAATTATTGAAATCATCCAAATTAGAATAAAGCGGGAGTGTGTGTGAAGCATATTTGGAAAATGAAAAGAGTATTAACTTGATGCACACGATTGAGAATTGCACGCTCAAGCAAAGAGGCAACCTTTGCTCATTCAAGAGAGTATTAATTATATTTCACACGAAATTTAGAATTGAATTTCTAGTCCGAAAAGTCATGCCTCTTTACCCAATAAGCACTAGGGGTTTGTTGTGCATGTTTTCGAGAGAAATCAATTATTATCATTTTCTTCTTCATTGAAACCCTAATCTTCAGATCACAAAGCCACTATTTCATTGTCATTATTTAGCCAAAATAATGTATTAAATAGTGATTTTTTAGGAGAATTTGTTTCTTTTGTTAGTTTCAATCTTGCTTTGTGAAAATCATTAAAGACTTGCTATACCCTTAAAGCTATTTGCTGGTGAAGTCATATAGAAAATTCTATTTAAATGACACACGAGGTCATATCTAATAGCTTAATCTTCAAGGGGTTCAATATAATATTAAAATCAATTAAACTCGAACAAACAATTCGATCCAATTAAAACTTTTAACAAATGCATGAATTTCAAGATTAGTGAAGAAGACCATCATGTAGGGATGTGTAAGATAAATTCCACACAAAACAAAGATAAGATAAACAATTAATATTTACGGACTTGAACTATCCATTTTAAGATAAATTCCACACAAAACAAAGATAAGATAAAAAACCAATATATACGGACTTGAGCTATCCATCTTAATAAGATTAACCTTTTAAGATGTAATACAAATTTTAATATGATATCAAAGCAGGCAAAACTCATAAGTCAAATCTCATTGTAACCCATTTATGTGAATTGCTTAGGTGTTAGGTTGTAAGGAAAAAATAAATCCCATTTAATATGAGATAGTCGTTGAAAATAATATTTAAATAATATATTTGTGAACATAATAATAACTAAAGTTTTAAATCGAGTGGTTGAACAAGCCCAAAAATAAGGGACAAACATCTCTTTAAAGAAACGTCTTATTTTCAGATTTTCTACTATTATTTGTTTCAAGTTTCAATCTCTATTCCCAATTTTTTCCAACAACTTAAAATATTATTGCCACTCCTTTGTAAAACATTCGATGGATCTATGCACGTAAAGAGACACCTTGAAATAAATATATTTTTGTTTCTCTAAAAGATGAAATATTATCTTTCTTTTTTTTCTATTTTTGTGTTCCTTTTTGTTTTCTCTTTACTCTTTAGAAATTAAGTTTGACTTAAAGTTGGTGATGATAAGAGTGGGTGCTGAGGACCATTTTGATTATGATACACAAATTGATGCATGTAAAAAGTTGTAAGATCAAATATAGATAGATAGATGCAGAGGTCTGAAATCATCTACCTGCAGCTATAGCTAAAAGTTTGATGAGTTCACAATGATGAAATCAATCAAATTGTAAGATTGTAAGTTTAATATCATCCTCACAACCATATGAACATAACATTAATCTTGTTTTTACCCATCTTTGCCTAAGGTTAAAAATTTACTACAATGAAAGTAAGGTAAGAATTATTTTCTTAGTAATATTTTAACTTAAAAGTATATGTTTGAAAATACAAAATAAGTTATCTCGATCGAGAGAGAGAACGAGAAAATCCCATATGATCTAATATATCTAACAAGTCGCAAATATAATGCTTGGATTAAGGGTCAATTTGATCGTTTTTCTTATACCTCCCCCTCGGAGAGCTAATTAATTCCTTCCCAAGCAGCAAAGGGGGGAAAAAAAGGAGAGAAGAGGAGATGGAAAACCTGTTTTTAGTATTTTTTATATTCTTAGAGTTTTGCTTTTTTTCTTCCACGACCCTACTTATTATGTTCATGCAATTGTAAATTACGTGTCAGATACGTTGAATAATAAGATATGATTTAAGATTAAGAAAACAATATTTTAAAGCTATTGTTTGATAATATACTAACTACTAGTATTACGTATTGAGAATGAGTCCTAATTACTTAACTTATTTTGTTAAAGAGTCTCGTGTCACATATATGCCATGGACCGGTAACATATAACTAACGTGCTTTATTTTCTAGAAAGTTAAGAATATGTATGTGATATATATCACCTGCAAGTAGAAATCAAAAGAAACGTGAATATTCAAGTAGGCTCTCACCTATTCACAAAGAATCGATATAATTTCACTAAAAAGTCGATTAGATGTTCAAATCGTAATCCCCCTCCTAAACCAAGATTTGAGTAAAAGAAGACGAACAAACCAAACAAATTAAAGTGAATCTTTGAGTAGGCTCTTACCTATTCACAAACAGTCGGTCTAATTTCACTATTAAGAGGAAAAAGTTTAAAGCATAAAAGCCCCACATTCTCTAATGGAGTCATAACTCTATTGGGCAGTCAATCGAACAAGCTGACACAATAATACACAAAAAAGAATAAAGGAATATGTCAAAAATCTCCGTAGACTGGTTCTTGGAATTAAACAAAGAAAGCGTGCAACTTTATGCAATAAATGTGAATCCATGATATATACCCCCATCCCACCCACCCCCCAACAGTTCAATACATTATACATATATCTTATCATTTTATGTGTCTGTATTCTCTGCCTGCAATCAACTTTTGCTTTACATTCACTTTCCTTTCCTATCACAACTTTATTACGTACTCTCACAATACATTCTCATTCCATTCCTCGGCCTTCGGGATCTAAACTCCACCATTCATTCAAGGAGCCCTCAATCCACTTTCCAAATTAGTCCTAAACAACTACTAGTTTTTATCATCGGTCTATATAAATATGTAATAAATAATGTTTAATATCAACTTAATATGTAATTGAACCCACATCGTTTCCTTGGCAAAGAAATTTTTTACCGTTCAATCATGCGCACAGTTTTTTTTAATACAATTGTGTTAATTATGAGCTAATTGTTCTACAATTCTTATTTGGTGTAACTTGTTACATAAGTCGTGAGTTGGAGCTTAGTTTTCATCTGAGTGTGCAACCTTGTAGAGGGTTGACATCCACATGAATGTGCTAGTCTTGAGGCCGTGTTAGGCTTGGCGATCTTCAACTTATTTTTGTAATTGTTATGTTTTTAAATTAACTTTTCTAAGAAATAAAATAACGAAAAGAACAGGGTAGATTATTGAGACTTGAGGTTCCACCTTTAATTATTAATATTGTCAAGAAGATTAGACTAAATTCTTATGTTTTGGTTAGTATTTTTATACGTACTTAAATCAATGTGGAAATTTATCTTTAACATGTTCATACAAGATGATAAGTTGTTTGAGCACATCAATTTTTGAGTCCGAATGCTCATTCGAGCTTCGGACAAATTGAATTGTTTTCTGATTTAATGGAATTTATTTGATACTAAATTGAGAGTCGGGATTTAATTTTTAAAAATTAAGCTTATGATCATAAGAGTCATAATTCAAATTCTTTTATATTGATTATATTTTTACACAAACAATATCAAATTGAATAATATTATTACATTTGAAAACTATCGATAGTCACCTTACGTGGTGACAATTTGTTATTTGATACATTAGATAATAAAGAAATCATATTCATATATCAAATAACAAATTGTCATGT
>CAIGRB010003837.1:46690-70425 GCA_903798255.1 Fraxinus quadrangulata | reverse complement strand
TAGAGTGCCGGGATGAAAGCCTCTAATCGTGTTATAAAAATGGAATAATTGATGTGAATGATTCAATCAAATTGAGGGAATTTCGACGCTTCACTATCTCAAATTATTGATTCTAATTTCACATTTTCATCTCCATGTGGATACGACACCCCAAAGTTGCACTACAACTACCGCATTATTCTTTGGGCATAATCAAATTTTGACGTCATTGCCGGGGAGACGATACAAAGTACGCAAGGATTGACTGAAAAGAGTGACATCGTTCCTTTACTTGTGTTTTTAGTTAGTTTAATTTTCGTTATTGTATTTTTCTTATTTTCACACATTTTTTTACTTGTTCCATGAGCAGGTATCGAGGAGAGCGAGGAAGATCTGCTAACAAAACTGATATAGAGTTTGAATCTCTTTTTAACATTGCTTTTGATTCAACATCTGTTAAAACTAACACTTTATCACATAACACCATGTCTGATAGTTAGCACGATGCACCTTTTAGGACTTTACAAGATTATCTTCATCCCACGCGCACATTCATACCATCATGCATTATTTTTCCACCTAATATGCCACGTATGGACCTTAAATCGGGAATGATTCAACTTCTTCCCACTTTTCATGGACTTGAAAATGAAAATCGATACGTGTATATTGGGAATTTGAGGAGGTGATTGCAACCTTCCACAATCAACATGGTACAGCAGATGCATTCAATCTTAAATTTTTCGCTTAAAGATAGAGCAAAAAATTGGATGTACTCGCTGAGACCACGTTCGTTTGGAACATGGGGGTGAAATGACTCAATCTTTCTTCAGCAAATATTTTCGCCATTATAAAACTAGTGCTCTGAAGAAACAAATTTCTTCATTCACTCAAAAAGACAACGAAACCTTATACCAAGCATGAGAGCGATATAAAAAGCTTCAAGCTCTTTGCCCCCATCATGGTTATGAGAGTTGGCGTATTGTGAGTTATTTTTAAGAGGGACTAACACCTAGGGAGCGTCAATTTATTGAGATGATGTGTAATGGTGACTTCTTGCAAAAAGACCCGGACAAGGCCATAGAGTATTTAGATGACCTAACTGAAAAAGCTCACACCTGGACTGGCCCTAACACCATTGATAACACTAATAGGTCACGATCCATAGGGAATCCTTCTAGTGCAGGCATTTTTCATCTTAGAGAAGATAGTCTTAGAGCTAAAGTAGAAGCCTTAAGTAGAGAAATTAAGACCCTACGTACTAAGAAATCAAAACCTACACCAACTATTGCCCGTGTTGAATCTTCTGGACCATGTTGTGTGTGTGGTGGAATTGATCATCCAGCGCATGAGTGTTTTGCTCTAGCTGAGATGATGGGGGTTTATGAGGAACAGTGCAATGCCTTATGCACGTATAATAAGCCTTATGCTCCATTTTCTGATACCTATAATCAGGGGTGGCAGAATCATCACAACTTCAGCTGAAAATCTGAAAACCAGCAACCTACCGAGCCACCTAGAGTTTTTAATACATCTTCATACAAACCTACGTCATTTAGAAATTCCTTAGAAGATACCGTACATGCATTCATGGAGGTACAGGGAAAAACAAACAAAAAATTTGAGACATGATTACCCAAAATGTGGAGGAAAATAAGGAAATCAAAAATCATATCTCCAAACTAACTAGTACCTTAGAAGTAGTGGAGCGTGGAAAATTTTCAGCTCAAGCTCAACCAAATCCTAAAGGGCAGCACATAGCACAAACCCCGTGTTCGAATGAAAACAATCTTAGGAAAGTAAATGCCATAATCACTAGATCAGGAAAAATCATAAAACCAATCCCTAAACCTAGGAAAACTGAAAAATAGTCTAGTGAGCCTGAATAGAGTAGCCCTAGTGAGGAAGTAATGACAAATCCAGTGAGAGTACCTTTCCCACAAGCTCTTAAGTCCAACTCAAAATTTGTTAGTCATCATAGTGAGATTTTAGAGCACCTAAAGCAAGTAAAAATCAGTCTGCCACTTTTGCATGTGATTTCACATGTTCCTACTTATGCTAAAGTCCTAAAGGACTTATGCACTGTCAAAAGGAAACACCATGTCAAGAAAACTGCTTTCTTGACTGAGCAAGCGAGCACTGTAATTGAATAAAGAGTCCCACCAAATATAAGGACCCTGGTTATCCTACAATTTCTTGCATCATTGGGAATCATGAGTTTGGACAAGCTCTTCTTGATTTAGGGGCTAGTGTCAATCTCATGCCTTATGCTATTTACTTATCGTTAGGATTGGGTGAGATGAAGCCTACATCTGTAGCTCTGCAATTAGCTGATATGTCCACTATTAAACCTAGGGGAGTGGTTGAGGATGTCTTGGTTCAAATTGATAAATTTTACTATCCCGTTGATTTCTTGGTTTTGGATGTAAAAACTGATGTGAATGTTCATTCTAAAATTCATATTATTCTTGGTAGACATTTCCTTGCTATTTCTAGTGGTCTGATTAATTGTAGAAATGGTTTAATAAAACTATCATTTGAGGATATGATTCTAGAAGTCAATATTTTCCATCTCACTAAGTAGTTAGAGGAGGATGATGAGTGTTATCAAAATCACATGATTGATGCACTCACTCAGGAGGTAGCTGATAATATATTTCCTGGACCAGTACAAGAAATTTTAGAACCAGATGGATTGGACGTCGTCACCAATAAAATCTTGAGATGGAGGGTCAAAAGTCAGGTAATAGTTCTTATTTTACATTACCGATTTCTAATAAGAGGACTTTACCTTTTTTCTTGCAGGCCCATACTCCTAATTTTAAGCTTTCCTCTAGTCACCTCATACACGTATTTAATGGAGGTGGAGAAACATCACCAGTGATTATGTCCAAGGAGCTTAGTGCACTGCAAAGAAAATTAAAACCACGCTTGTTGGATGCGGGCTAAAGGAGGAAACTTTGGGTCGAACTAACGACAATAAACAAAGGTGCTGCTTGGGAGGCAACCCAATGGGAGTTCGTTCATTTCTTTTGCTGTTTACTTTTGCATTTATATTATAGTTAATTTTTGTCATTTTATTTGCATTGTCAGTCCATTGAGTACTTTCAGTCTTCCTACCATTCAAGTTTTTGTTGATTCACTGCATCATTTTTGTGATATATCTTCATTTGGCTTTCATGTTTATGCATTGAGGACTATGCAAAATTTTAATTAGAGGGAGGATCTGTTGGATTTTGTTATGAATTGCATGTGATTTACTTAAGTATCATGGAGTTTCAATTAAGTTTGGGGTGGAACATTCGTCATTTTACTATGCTGGCTATGATGTGATTATTGGAATAGGTATCAGTTGAGAATGATGAATTGGATCTTCTACGTGAGTATAATGTGTCAACAACTTTGAATGTGTCTGATCTCTCTCTCTTTTTTATGCAGGTTTAGATTCGAGGATGAATCCTTTTGAAGAGGGAGGGGATGATGTGATCCAATGTGGGAGTGCAACGAGGACGAGCTCGGGGAAGGATCTAATGATCATCGAAGGAGGAACAATGACTCGATCAAGGGCAAAGTGGGTCAATAAGGCGATGAAATTACTTGTTCAAACTACAGTGGACGAAATGATGATCTTAACGGCTAAATGAACAACTTTCATGAAGAGCTCGGGAGCCGAAAAGACTTGGGTCCATTGGTTGCAAGCAGAGGAAGCGGAGGCCCAAAATCAAAGCTATGCGTTCGCATAGCTATAACTGCCATGCGACCGCATCAACACATGCAGGGCTCTCAACCCCATTTTTTATGACAACCATGCGACCGCAGGAAAGAATTTTATGCGGTCGCATAGGCCAAATCCGACAACGTGATTTTCAATTTATGGAAATTTTCTAAATACACTAGAATTTTATTTTATTTGATATTCTTGCAATCTTGGACGTATTTTGGACATTTTTACTAGGTTTCTAGCCATTAGTATGAATAGGACTTCATTATTCAATGTATGGACCTTTTGACAATTTGAGATTATTATACAATTGAGAGGCATTGTGCTTTCAACCATTGTTCTTCGTTGAACACCATAAACTTATCAAGTTAATTCTTATGACGTTCAACATCGGGTGTGGATCACGCATTGTGTAATCAAGAGGTCATTCAAACTCCATTTTTGTTTGGATGCTTGGTTCATTAATTTTTGGTTCAAACTCAAAATTGGGATTATTCTTTGGGCTTTCTTGGGATCGTCAATCTTGTTGTGGGTTGCGTAGTGTTCGTTGCTACGTGATTCTCATCACAAGGTTATGAGCCTAGTTGAAGTGGGTCTACCGTCTCCTTGCCCCATTCATTTTAACAAAATATCTAACAACGAGTTGAGAATGTGCGAACTAGACCTCTTTGAAGAAAGAAGGGATGATTCTCAAGTAAAATTGGCTATCTACCAACGAAAAATGTCTAGATACTACAATTTTAAAGTTAGGAAGAAGTCATTCGCTTGAATGAACTAGTGATTTGAATGGTATTTTTATCTTCTAAAGAGCGCGGGGTAGGGACCCTTGGTCCCATCTGAGAAGGCCCCTGCCATATCAAAGAAGAGGTTCGGCCTGGAACTTTTAAAATCGAAAATATGGGTAAAAAGGAACAGCCTCATCCATGGAACGCGGAACATCTACGAAAATACTACCAGTGAGAATGTAAATATACAATTTGTACAGTTCTTGATTTAATGAAATTAATTTTTATTAAAGTGCTTGTAATGAAAAAATGCCTCCCTACCACAAAGGTCCCGGGAGAAACCTCTTCATAGATGGACCATCCTTATACAGTGAAGTATTGACACTTCGACGATGAGTTGGATCTCAAAAGGAACCACATCCTTACTTGGGAAGTGGACATCACATGCCCTTATCGACAAAAATTGCTAAAGAAGCCTCAGCATGGGCGAACCACTCAACCTCATGCTCAGGAAAATATTAATTTTATCTAGTTGAACTTGTTCTTTATTTTATTAAGTCTAGTTTGCGAACAATAAAGGAAAAAAGTACCTCGTATCGACAAAAGTCAAGGAAGAAGCATCTGACATGACCCGTCCCAAGTCACCCTAATGGATCTGACACGTGTCCTGCGCTGATGGTAGATATCAGCTAAGTGCCGGACCTACCACCAAGGCAACTTGACCTGTTCTAACTGTGACTCGCTTTTATGAAAATTTTGACAGAGTTTTCCCTATAATATGGACTAAACCACCTGAAACGATAATCAATATCCTCAAACCAGTACGTATAATTTAAAACAAGGTACACCAGCCCCTCAAAATTCAAAACTATTCAAAATACAATATTGAGAAGTCGACCTTTACAAATATTTTACAAACAAAAGTCCCAAATGTATTTAAAATATCAAATATGTAATGAGCCCATGATATGGATACATGAATTACAATTTAATTTTCTGACACAATATACATGTATTCCAAAAGNATATGCATGTATCCCAAAAGAAATATGTACGATGTAAATGCACAAAATGAATCATACAAATGTAGACAAAGTATGGCTCAACTCGGTGGATCAACAGGCTCTGATGCTGCTCAACTCAGCTACTATCTGATAAGAAAATAGGTAACAAAATATGAACTTGTAACTCTATGAGTGGATAGTTTACAAATAAGTATATTTTTCTTCCATTTATGTATATTTTCTGAAAATTTCTACTATCTTGAAACTTTGAGATTTTGAAATCTGATAATACTTTTTAAAAAAAAGAACTTAAACATGATTGTATCATAAAATCCTTTGTTTAATACTGTAAGCTGAAAGCTTTATACTGAGAACAGAATAATCTGAATTCTATAATTGAAAATCTAATAAACTGTAGAAATACTGAATATCACACCAAAAAGATACCCTGAATAACCTTACTCATGTAGCGATTAATACCGATATACATGGCAAAGCTATTCAATTCTGATATTCTGAAATTTTGAAATTCTAGTCATACGCGCGCAGAGCCATAACTGCTCATACACTATGGAAACACATTCACACCAGTGCGACTGGGTAAAATCACCATAACTGATCATACACTGTGGAAACACATTCACACCAGTGTAGAGTGGGTAAAATCACCATAACTGATCATACACTGTGGAAACACATCACATCAGATAAAGGTAAAATCACCTGAGTACTTTCTGGTGGTTTTTAAAATAACTTTAAGTATGCTGAAATATTTAATAATGATATATCATGCTAATGAAATGATTTTACTGAACTGAATTTAACTTTTAAAACTACTGACTATAAGATCCATTTTATTCTGAAAATCATGCTTTCTAAATCAATCATCTGAAGTAAATAACTTTTACAATTTATACAATTTACTATAAGAAATCTCATGAATAGTTATTTCATATAAGCTTGAAAACTAATATAATTTAAACAAGTGCTTAGTTCTTAGAAATAGATATCCACTCACAGAAAACAAGCTATAAACTATGACGATCAGTAAGCTTTTCTAACTTCTTCATCACCACCTGAAATACCATATAAGATAATCAATTCAACCACTATTAAAACAAGAAACCTTTAATATCTAATGTTTAAGCACTTAAACTAAAATTCTCGATACTTGAATAAATTTTCCAAATTATCCTTTAATCAAATGGAACTAATTTCACTTTCTAGTCCATTTACTAATAACCCCATGCATCAACATAACATTTCATCCAAGAATAAATGCAAATATCCACTTCAATCTAGTGGAACTAGCAACCAACACCTCCACCAATTTAAATGTACATATTGTTCCATAAAATCATGCTTCCTTGTAAGTATTTCATCAACACTATAATTCCCACTAACAATACTTATTCAAGCATCCAAATAAAAATCTAGGGCTTGCCCAAAAAAATAGCATTCCTTACCTCAATTCAATTGGAAGCTAACCACTCAAGAAACATTAACTATAAATCATAACCATTTCCCTAAACTAGAAATTTTCGGACCAAGTTAAAATCTTAGAATTTTAACATAAATTATAACTTTACTTCTTGAAGAAATAGATAAATCAAACCCAAATTGAGGAAAATAGCACTTACTCCTTCTTTCCCTTCCTTTCCTCTTCTCTTTTCTTCCTTTCTTCTTCTCTTTTTTTTCGGTCTTTCTCGAAAGCTGCCCTCTCTGCTCTCTCTCTGCTGGTGTATGTGTAATGAAAATGGGGAATGGGTTTTAAAAATGTTAAAGTGATTGGGCTTTTAACAAAGTTAGTCCCCCAACTTCCAATGATGAATAAGTAAGTCTTCCAACCTTCAATTTGTACATCATTAGGTCATTCAACTTCATATAATAAACAAGTATATCCCCCACTTTAAATTAATCTATTTTAATCCCTCATAAATTATCAATTGCAAAATAAACCCAAAGAAAATAATTTACTTCAATTAAGTCCCTATTTGACCTTGACTTTGACAATTCAACCCTTGACTTTGACTAATTAAAATGGGTTTGTAACAACATCTGCATAGATGAACTATCTATATGTAGAGAAGAGTGGACACTTCGACTAAGAGTTGGATCCCAAAAGGGACCACGTTTTTACTCCCGTAGTGGACAACACATGCCCTTAACAAAAAAAGTGGTTAAAGAAGTCTCAACATGGGCGAATCTCTCAACACCATGCTCAGGGAAATAAATAAAAGAAACGCAAACTACCAACACTTGTGCAAATTGCAAATAAACAAGTCTCAAGAAAATGTCGAAGTGCAATAAATCGTAGGATCATACACAAATGTAAAAAATGAGCTCAGATGTCAAGTTAGAAATGTAAACGAACTTCTAATACTTGTACAAAATTACAAATTTGAATAACAAATTGCAAATGAAATAGATTGAAGAGCATGGCAAAGCAATAAAATAAGAAGAAAGTACAAGAAAGTAAATGAAACACAAGTATGTAGACAAAAGAAAATTTTATTCATTGAATAAATAATTACAATGGAGGGCCGAAGCCATATTACATGGAAAATGCAAAAAAAAAAAAAATCCTATCAGCTAAACATGTGGGGAATGGAGAGCTACAAAGGAAACTATAGTATTGGGAGCCACGCTTCAGAAATTTCTTTAGCAGCACCGTCTTCAATCTCGATCACGTGGATGTCCTTTGCCGGAGTTTGAGGCTCCTTATTTGCCTTTTCTAATGCCTCAGCATCCAGCCTTTGATATATGTTAGAAGTCTCCATCCACTTCGTCATGGAAGCCACTTCGTTTTAGGACAAGTGGACTTCCTTATTCAGATTTTCAATTTTCGCTAGTGCCAAAGTGACTTCACAGACTCCTCAGCCTGCTACTTCCTTATTGCCTTAGCCTTGGCTTTACTAGCTACCTCCTTGGCCTAAGAGGCTTTATTTGCAAACTCTCTATTTTTATTTTGAAATTTTTTTAAGAGGGCTTTAGCCTCTATGGCCACCCCAAAGGCCCTTTCCCATCAAGCTGATCATGGTGGCGAAGATGTCCATCGTATCACTGGTCTCCATTAAGCTCTGCCACTTATTCGTCCGAACTTGTGAAATGTAGATGTGGCAGTTTGAACCTCTGGATAAAGAATGGTCAGAACCTCCGAAGCTAGTTCGACACTCCTATGGGAAACTGTAAGTTTTTGGTGAGTAGAGTTAGAAGCCATCGACCCGCTCGAAGCCTTAGCCCTCTTCGACAACCCCTGCCTGAGGGCTCTACTACAATTGGCCTCTTCTGGCCCCACTTCTCTTCATCTATCAAAGTTGCCATTAGGTTTTCCCCAACAGAGATTTTAGAGTGAGGTGGTGGGGGTAGCTATTGACCTACCCTCTTAGGTGGCAGAGAAGCCATGCTTCTTCTTAGGGACTTCCTCCACTATTTTTTTGCCTTTGTGCTTCACGGGATGTCACCCTTCTCTCGATCTTCTCAACTTGGTCCCTCACCTGGTTTGCTGCAACAGATAAGGGCTTGAGCCCTATCTTCCTAGTAGTGGAGGTGGCAGCAAGAATTGTGGCCATAATGGTGGTGGGATGCTTCATCTTCTTGAAGTTTTCTACGTAAAAGGAAACGATGTCAGCAAAAAAATTTGTTCAAAGTTACCATTACATCTTTGGGCCATTAAGCAGAATTCCTCGAAGAATCGTTCGGAGTTGATTAAAAGATCAAACTCTCACGAAGATGAAGGACGTCGATAGATGTCCCAACATCTTCCAACTCACTTTGACTGAGGTCGAAGCGCTCTACCGAACCTACAAAACATCAGAAAAAAGGTTAAGATCAAATCACCATTAATTAACATCAAATGCAAGTACAACACTCACGGGCTTTTGTATAGGAGGTCAGAACTATCACTTGGGGAAACATATCACCCTCGCACTCTTGCCATTTTCCCCTCATCCAAAATCATGTCTTTTTCCATCCTTTGATGGAGGAGAGAATGCCTAAGATGAAATGAGAATGTGACCCCTAAGGACATAATGAATACCAATCATTGGAATCTCCTTTTCTCAAGACTCGGTGTTGGAAGATGGTCTAGAAAATGTGGAGAGGCATGTCCTTTCCAAGGGAGCTTTCTTTCCACAGGAAGTATGTTCCGACTAATTGTGCCCAAGCATTGGGAACGAGCTGGGTGGGAGCTAGCTCATATAACCTAAAAATGGCTCTAAAGAAGGGGTGGAGAGGTAGATGAAGCCCTACTTTAAGGAGGAACTCGCTGACGGTGATGTATACCCTGCCTCGAAAAATAGACACGCTTGTTATAAGGATGGGATAGAAGTTCGATGTTAAATGGGATACGGTATTTTTCCATTAAGTTTGCTAGGTGAGATGCATTTACAGTTGAAGGAATTTTGGTTGTCCCCAAACCACCCCATCATTTCTCTTACCCTCCCCTGTAGGTAAGGCACTTTGCCCAGCCCTGATGGCTCGAACCGGTCAGTCGTGTTTGTTATTATCACCCCTATCTCAGAAGCCATTTTGCCGATATCCAAATCCCTCCATCAGAATGCAAAGATGCCATTAAATTTCAAGTTAAAGTTTAAAATACTTACAAATTGCAAAAGGAACAATGAAGAAAAGTCATCGAAATTTACAAATGCGAAGAAAGGAGAATAAATGAGAAATGGAGGATATAAATGCTGATTTTGTAAAGGTAAAGTGATTTTTTGGCCCAAATCCCTCCTTTTATGGACAAAAGCCCTTTTAATCCCAATCATTACATGTCGTACGGATCATCCAACCGTTCATTTAAGATTTAAATTTGAGCCACTTAGTATATCAGATACTTTATTTTCTATGGCCAGATCAGCGCGTCTGCATCACGCGCTACAACACGTCTAAATTTCATAGGACACGCGTATGATAGCCATCATTACGCATTAAATGCGGTGGTGATTGCGTCTATGGGAAGACGAACCGCTTTAGCTATCTTTTCTTGAAAACATATGAAACAGCAAATCAATTAGGTGCAATAATTAAGGCCACCTTGTGTTCCCAATGTTTCAAAAAACACGGTTCTCCATAATTAATGAGTCAAAGCCTCGACAAGTAGCAAATGCACCTCACCTTAACCACTTCAGGTAAGACTTCAGATCTACAAAGCCACTTTGGAGAAAATAGCATCGGACAAGATTCGTCCTGTTGATGTTCTTCCAATTAATTCCAGAAAATCAGAAGTCACAAGGTACACTGCTTCGGACAAAATTAATAGATAATTCTTGCAAATCAGTTACTTTCAAATTCTAACTATAATATACATATTTATACTTAGACTTGGAGAACTATTTTGGTGTGTAAAAACCACTCCTAACAAAAATTTTCATATAAGTCAATGCATTATATAAATAATCATGCCTAGACTTGGGGGATTATTATTATGCCTCACCACCAAGAATCCAGTTCAAAGTGCCACGTCGCACTCCACGTGAAAGGGAAAGTCAATGAAGACCTAATTGATCGAATACAAAAAAGTCAAACAAATGTTGAAGGTCATGTGCCGAAACTCTACCTAAATAGTTGAAGCTCTTAAAGCCAAAGCGTTATGAAAGAAATCAAAGAAGAAGCCAAAGCTCGTTACACAGAAGACCACCAATACAAACTCCCTCCGATCGAAGACTTCAGTTCATCCGAAGTCCCTAAAGCTGAAGCTATCTCTTACAAGATTTGTAGGCAATTTTTAAGAATGATTGATGTAATATTTGTTATAAAGAATGTTAAGTGTGTCAGCCTAATGGATATGGCGGCTAACCCGTTGTTAATATATTTAATATATGATAGACTTAGTGATGTAAGGTTTTAGCCAAGAAGATGAGGCCATGTGGTCTTGATCCAACGATCACCACATCGGCCATAACTCTATAAATTGGTGGTCTTTTAAATTACAAATGATGGTCTTTCGGATATTGATTCTAATATATAAGAATATACAAGAAAAATACTTTCAATAGACCCTATTGCTCGCTCTACAATTTTTAGTTTGATCTTAGGTTATTGATGTTCTATTTGTGATTGTTTGTTAGTGCAATCATCTTAGTCACTATCGTCGGTACTCGAATATTTTTGTCTCGGGCCATAAAGCATCTTCGCGTTCACGCGCTCCCTTTCTCCGTTCGGTTCTGCTGTCAACACATGTCGAAACTTGCTTGAGTTGACGTGAGTGGGCCCAACATTTGTTGTCCATGTGAGTGTTACGAAAAATGGGGTTAACAAATTGGAGGACTATTATGGTGTGTAAAAACCACCCATACAAAAAATTTCATACAAGTCCATCCATTATATAATAATCATGCCTAAACTTGGGGGATTATTGTTACGCCTCACCACCGAGGTTCCAGTTCAAAAAGTCACGCACTCCACGTGAAAGGAAAAGTCAACAAAGACCCAATTAGTCAAATACAAATAAGTCAAACAAAGGCTGAAGCTCTTGTGCCTAACCTCTACCTAAATAGCTGAAGCTCTTAAAGCTGAAGCGCTATGAAAGAAATAAAAGAAGAAGCCAAAGCTCCTCACACAGAGGACCACCGATACAAAGCTCCATCTTGCTAAAGACATGAGTTCATCTGAAGTCCCTAAAAGTGAAGTTGTCTCTTACAAGATTTGTAGGCAATCTTTAGGAATGATTTATATAATGTTTGTAATAAAGAATGTCAGGTGTGTCAGTCTAATGTATAGGGTGACTGACCCATTGTCAATATATTTAATGTATAATAGACTTGGTGATGTAAGACTTTAGTCAAGAAGATGGGGTCACGTGGTCCTGATCCAACGATCACCACTTCGGTAAGAACTCTATAAATAAGTGGTCTTTGTAAATTGTAAATGATGGTCTTTTGGGTATTGATTCTAATATATAAGAATATACAAGAAAAAATACTTTCAATGTACCCTTGCTCTATAATTTTTAGTTTGATCTTAGGTTATTGATGCTTGGTTGGTGATTTTTTGTTAGCGCAATCATCTTATTCACTACCACCGGTGCTCAAACATTTTTGTCTGCGCCATAAAGCATCTTCCACATTTATGCGCTCTCCTTCGCCATCCAGTTCTCATGTCAACACGCCCTGAAACTTGCTTGAGTTGACGTGAGTGGGCTCAACATCTGTTGTTCATATTAGTGTTACGAAAAATGGGGTCATCGTATTACGGGATTAATGTAGTGTGTAAAAATCACCCCTAGCAAAAATTTGCATACAAGTCCATGCATTACATAAATAATTATGCCTAAACTTGGGGGATTATTGTTAAGCCTCACCAATGAGACTCTAGTTCAAAATGCCACGCACTCAACGTGAAAGGAAAGTCAATGAAGACCCAATTAGTCAAATACAAAGAAGTGAAACAAAGGCTAAAGCTCTTGTGCCGAACCTCTACCTAAATAGCTGAAGTTCTTACAGCCGATGCGCTAAGAAAAAAAATCAAAGAAGAAGACAATGCTCCTCACATAGAAGACCACCAATACGAAGCTCCCTCCGGCCAAAGACCTCAGTTCATCCGAAGTCCCTAAAGCTGAAGCTGTTTCTTATAAAATATGTAGGTAATCTTTAGAATGATTGATGTGATGTTTGTAATAAAGAATGTTAGGTGTGTCAGTCTAATGTATAGGGTGGCTGACCTGTTTTCAATGTATTTAATGTATGATAGACATATTGATGTAAGGCTTTAGTCAAGAAGATGATGTCACGTTGTCCTAATCGAACGATCACTAGATCGACCAGAACTTTATAAATATGTGGTTTTTGTAAATTGCAAATGATGGTCTCTTGGATATTGATTCTAAGATATAAGAATATAAGAAAAATACTTTCAATATACCCTTTGCTCTACAATTTTTAGTTTGATTTCAGGTTATTGATGCTTTGTTGGTGATTGTTTGTTAGTACAATCATTTTAGTCACTATCATTGGTGCTCGAACATTTTTTTCTCTTGCCATAAAGCATTTCTTGCATTCACGCACTCCTCTTCTCCATCGGTTTTCATGTCAACATGCATCGGAACTTGCTTAAGTTGACATGAGTGCGCCCAACATCTATTGTCCACGCTACGAAAAACGGGGTCAACAGATTGGGGGACTATTGTGGTGTGTAAAAATCACCCCTAACAATTTTTTTTGTACAGGTCCATGCATTACATAAATAATCATGCCTATACTTGGGGGATTATTATTTTGCCTCACCTCAGAGGCTCCAGTTTAAAATGCCACGCACTCCACGTAAAAGGGAAAGTCAACGAAGACCCAATTGATCAAATACAAAGAAGTCAAACAAAGGTTGAAGCTCGTGTGCTGAAGCCCTGCCTAAATAGCTGAAGATCTTAAAGCCGAAGATCTATGAAAGAAATTAAAAAAGAAGCCAAAGCTCCTCACACAGAAGACCACTAATACGAATCTTTCTCCGGCTGAAGATCTGAGTTCATCCGAAGTCTCTAAAGTTGAAGCTGTCTCTTACAAGATTTGTAGGTAATTTTTAGGAATGATTGATGTGATGTTTGTAGTAAAGAATGTCCAGTGTGTCAGCCTAATGTATAGGGCCACTGACCCGTTGTCAATGTATTTAATGTATGATAGACTTAGTGATGTGATGCTTTAGTCAAGAAGATGATGACACGTGGTCCTGATCCAACAATCACCACGTAGACTAAAACTCTATAAATATGTGGTTTTGTAAATTACAAAGGGTGGTCTTTTGGATATTGATTCTAATATATAAGAATATACGAGAAAAATACTTTCAATATACTATATTGCTTGCTCTACATTTTTAGTTTGATGTTAGGTTATTGATACTTTGTTGATGATTGTTTGTTAGTGCAATTATTTTAGTTACTATTGCCGATATTTGAACATTTTTGTCTCGTGTTGTAAAGCATCTTCCGCGTTCACGCGCTCCCCTTCTCCGTCTAATTCTCTAATCAAAACACGCTGAAACTTGCTTGAGTTGGCATGACTGGACTCGACATCTTTTGTCCATGTTGGTGTTATGGAAAACATACATGATTTTCGATATGTATTCATTTAGCTTATTATTAGAAATTTGGAAATCTTGATTTTAATTTGCCTTTTTAGCTATCACTCTCTTTTTTGTGTCATCTACTCAACGCTATAGTCTTTTTGGAACACTACCCGTGACTCCCATTGTACTCTAACGTAAGGGTGCCAAAAAGGATGAAACTTTCATGGGTGGGCCCAACACTGCTCATGGATAGGCCAAGGCCGGCCCATCTATGTTCTCGAGTCTCGTGGCACCTTTTTTGAGGTTTCGGCTCAGCATGGCTCACAAGTTGTCCGGGCTGGTTTGTCCACTCAATGTATTTTTCAATTTATTATAAATAAAAATTTTAGGTTTTTGAAAATGTATTATTAAAAAAAAGGTTAAATTTCACTACTCCTAAAAAAGAGGGGATAGAGCGTGTACTATTCATTTCCGCACCTTTGTTTTCACACTTTCATTTATGTGCTCTGTTTGTGAACTAGTTCTTATACAGTGGTAGAAAATTCACAATTTCTTGTACAGTGGAGCCACAATTGTTGACTACCATATTATATATATAATATAATATATAAAGGTGACAAAATTAAATGAAAACATAATCAGGCTATGGTGACAGTAGGAATAAAACAAACCCTTCATTCAATTTATTCTACTGCATCTATATATACACAAAATATATTTTTCTTCTGGTCATATTATAATGTGTAATGCAAAAATATAATAAATGTCATGCAAATATATAATATATTAATAATAGTTAAAATTTTATTTTATAATAAGCCAATGCAAAAAAAAAAAAAAATCCAAACAGTACGGAGCAATTTCTCCGCACACTACGGAGCAATGCAACATGCAAATGCTTAAAAAAACAAAAATAATTGTGGAGCTCCGCGCAGCACGGAGCATTTGCTCCGTGTGGAAAAAAATGTTGAAATGAGCAATGTAAAATTTTATTTTATAATAAGCTAATGTAAAAAAAAAAAATCCAAATAGTATGGAGCAATGCGGCGTGCGAATGTTTAAAACAACAAAAAAATTGCAGAGCTCTGTAGTGTGGAAGAAAAATATTGAAACGAAAAAAATTCCATTCCATTTCAACAAGCAAAAAATTCGAACCAAAATAAGAGAGCAATGCGGCGTGTGAATGTTTAAAACAACAAATAAATTGCAGAGCTCTATAGTGTGGAAGAAAAATATTGAAACGAAAAAAATTTCATTCCATTTCAACAAGCAAAAAATTTGAACAAAAATAAGAAAATAATTGAAATCAACGATTTTTTAAGGAAAAATGACTGAAATTGACGATTTGAAAAGGAAAACGGCGGATTTTAGCATCGAAAACGAATAGAGTTTACGAATTGGGGTCATAAGAGCGATTCTGATAACCGTATCAAAAGTTATGATCGAAATATTAAAAAATGGCCAAAGTTGTACAAAAATATGACTTAGGGGACCGAATTGTACAAGTGTCAAAAGTTTCAGGACCTAAGGTTGCAATTTTTTAAGAATTAAATTGACAGAGAAGTCAAAATATAAGGACTAAAAAGTACAAGATGAAATTGGAAGAACTTCGCACGCAATTACCCCGAGTACTTAACTGCAAGAAATGAAAAATTAAAAAAATAAAAAATTAACGTCTCCGTGGCGCACGGAGACCTCCGTGTGCGCACGCTCCGCACGCCATGGAGCAAATGCTCCGTGGTGTCCGGAGCACCTTTTCTTTTTTTAAACAAGGTATTAAAAATATTATAAAAAATGTTAAAAACACATTTATACTTCCAACTTATTTCATTAATAAAAGTATATGAATAAAACAAATCATTCATTTCTTCTGAAACAAAATATCTATCTTATTTGATAAAAAATTCACGAATATATTTATTTATATTGATAAAATATTGTCAAAAGTTTTAGGACCTAGGGTTACAATTTTTGAAGGATTAAATTGACAGAGAAGTCAAAATATAAGGACTAAAAAGTGCAAGATGAAAGTTGAAGAACTTTGCGCGCAATTACCCCTAGGACTTAATTGCAAGAAATGAAAATAAATAAATAAATAAAAAATTAATATCTCCGTGCACCACGGAGTGAAGACTTCATGCGCCACGGAATCTCCGTGCGCCACTAAGTGAATTCTCCGTGCATCACGAAGTCTCCGTATACCACAGAGACTTCACTCCGTGGCGCACAAGGTGCGCGCGTTCCGCATGCCATAGAGCAAATGCTCCGTGGTGTCCAGAGCACCTTTTTTTTTTAAACAAGGTATTAAAAATATTATAAAAGAGATTAAAAACACATTTACACTTCCAACTTATTTCATTAATTATTTGTTATTTATCACTAAAATAATCGACTATAAAGTTGACAAAATTAAATAAAAACATAATTAGGCGATGGTGAGTGTATGAATAAAACAAATCATTCATTTCTTCTGAAATAAAATATCTACAAAATATCTATTGACAAAATATATATCTTATTTGACAAAAAATTTACGAACATATTTATTTATATTGATAAAATATCTTTAATTATTTTTCTTTCTTATTGCAAACAAATGGTTCCCTTCTCCAGTACAACAAACGAAAGAAAGTAAATCCTTGAATTTTTGGCTTGCAATCTTCGCTTTCCATTCTACAAAACACATCCGTCTGCCTGCAATCTACCCTTCCCGTTCTACCAAACCCATCCACCTGGAATCTTCCCTTGTCATTCTAGAGAACATATTCCACTACGTTGGTTTACAACCGCTGAACGACATCTACTACCACTACTTTGACAAAATCTAAAGAAAAATCATCTTCACTGTACGATTTTAGCCTTCTAGGTAAATTAATTTCTTTTTTTTTTTTTCTTGAATTTGTTGACTCCTGGATGTTAGTATTAAGTGGATCCCATGAATGTCCACGATATTTTCATGAATTAATGATAGTGTTTGGAAAATTTAATTTTTCGGTTTATTTTTTGACCTATTCGTTTTTGGAATTTTATTAATTTCTTTTTTTCATTCATCCTCTCAAATATTGTTATCTTCAGTCGTTATGTTTTTTTCATGTTAGCAGTACTATGCATTCTTATTTTCTATGTTTTTTCTTCAGTTTGTGTTTTTAGATGTTAAATTTTCCTTTTTAAAAAAAAAAAAAACTGTCCTTTTATGTTATTTGCATTAATTTTTGCTTCAATAATAAATTTATGATTATTTCTATTCTTTTTTATTTAGTCTGTCAATTTTGTTTTACTGATTTGTGTTAATAACTGTATTAGTACTTCATTTTGTCTTCTATGTGAGTGTGAATTTCAACTTATTCTGTGTGTTTTCTTTTGATTTACCACGCAGTTTCTTCTTTAGATAGTATATTTGTCTTTAGTTGTAATTTCTTTTAATGTTTGATTACTTTTATATAAGATTATAAATCTAAATTTTCTGTTAACGATATGTTTTCTTCTGTTTTTCTGTGGATTTCTGTTTGTTTGTTTATCTTGACATAAATAAGATCGTTGGATTGATTTCTATATTTTCGTCAAATGGTAAGAATATTTTCAGATATATGTGGTTTCGGTAAAACTCTATTTGAGCAATTTGTTTTTACTAGAGTTTCGATGTACATGGTTTGTATGTTTTAGAAGGTGCGATTATGTTACGTTAATTGTAAAATTGTTTGCATATTGTAATTAGTTAAACATATATTTTACTATTTTGCGTACACAATTTTGTCAATTATAAAGTTACTTTTTAGTATAAGTATGATCGAACATATATGCAACAATTTCCTTCAATTTTTTTAGTTCCTGTTACTTACTTTGGATTTCAAATATTCGATAATTTACCTTATTGTTTTGATAGGTACTTAAAAAATGTCTGCTGATGGAGAATTTGATTTTTTTAACCTTGAAACTATTTCCCAAATTACAAATAATTCATACAATGCATATATTTACCAACAACAAAATCAAAGATATAGGGATCGATAAAATCGAATTAGAACTGGGTGCATTGATCATCGCAAACGGATAATTGATTCTATGTTCATTGGAAATAACAATTTGGATGTTGCTCATATGCACAAATCTACAATAAACCATTATTCTGAGGCTTCTACTTCAAACAAAAAAATGCCCAATATTTTCAATTCTGAATTACAAGGAAGTTTTACCATATTGAACATACCAACTACTGCAAATGTGTTACCGACATATATTTATTGTAAACATTGTGGTGCACAAAAATTTTACAGAGAAAATAAAGGTTTTTGTTGTTCTGATGAAAAAGTTCATCTCTCTATGCCTGATTCACCAACTGAAATGTACAACTTATTTACTTCTAAAGAACATACATGTATAGAATTTAGAAATATTGTACGGGGATATAATAACCACTTTGCTTTCACTTCATTTGGTATCAAATACGTTAAAGAGCTCTTTAAAACATACATATCTATTTACATATTTAGAGTTCAAGGGCAGGTATATCATTATGTAAATAAACTTATCCCACGAAATAATACGCCTTCTTATATGCAGTTATATTTTTATGATACAGATAATGAACTTCAAAATCGTATGAAAATCTCAGAGAATTTTGTTCAGTGTACTTTAATTGTTCTAATTGAAATCTTGAAGGTTAATTCATATAGTAGATTCTTCCGATCTTTAAGCAATATGACTAACTTGCGAGACCATCAAATACACATAAGGTGCGATCCAGGATTTGATCAAAGAGTCTTCAATACTCCTATATCATCTCAAGTAGCTACTGTATGGGTCGAAGACAATGACAATGCTAATGTTCGCGCTCGTGACATTACTATATATGGAAATTTTAGTGATTCACATATAGTTCATTATTAGTATGGTTGCTATGATCCTTTGCAGTATTCATTACTTTTCCCATACAGAGAATTTAGTTGGCATGAAGGTATTAGAAGGTGTAAAAGAACTTGTTCTTCGAATGAACCTTTGCCTGAATTTGTTGCATTCCCTAATACAATTAGTTCTGCAGCTGAAGTTATTGAAAAAGAAAATCAAGGTGTGCAAATATATTTTATTGTACTTTCTACTAAGTTTTGCAATGTCAATGTTGTAAACGAATAATACATTTCGTTTTTGCAGTGCTTAATGGAATGAAGCAATGGTCTCAGGTTTCTAGCCGAGAATATTATTTATTAAATTACAAATTAGGCCTTTCGGTAAGTCCATTTTACTTCACAGTGGTAGATTATTTCAGCAATATGTTGTAGATATGTATATTAAGATCGAAACTGCAAGGTTAGACTATTTTCGTAACAACCAAAAACAAATTCGAGCTGAACTTTACCAAGGTATTGTAGATAGCGTTCAAAACGGAGAGAGGAAACGATTCAAAATTGGAAGAAAATTTGTTCTACCTCAATCTTTTACATGTGGGCCTAGAGATATGTTAAGAAAATATATGGATGCAATGACTATTGTACAGCGTTATGAAAAATCAGATATATTTTTGACTATGACATGTAATCCAAATTGACCAGAGATTAAGCAAGAATTAAAATACAATGATGAGGTTCAAAATCGACCAGATCTAATTGTGAGTATATTTTAAGCAAAATTAGAAGAATTAAAAAATAATTTATATAAGAAAAATATTTTCGGCCATGTTATTGCGCATATATATGTCATTGAATTTAAAAAAAAAAAAGAGGGCTCCCTCATGCACATCTATTGTTGATTTTCAACTCTGGCCACAAAATTTCTTGTGTTGAAGAAGTTGATAAGATAGTGTCATGCGAAATTCCTAACAAAAATGAACTCTCTCATCTTCATTATGTTATTATTAAACACAATATCCATGACCCTTGTGGAAAACTTAATCTAAAAAATGTATGTATGGAAGGAAATAGAGGCTGTAAAAATAAATATCCTAGAGATTATTGTAACGCTACTATATTTGGTCATGACTCATATTCGTTGTATAAATGTCGTGATAATGGTATTTCTATTAAAGTTAGAGGTCATATGTTAGACAATCGATGTGTTGTCCCAAACAATCCTTATTTAAGTGCGAAATTTGATTGCCACATTAATGTTGAAATATGTTCTTCTATTAAAGTTGTAAAATACTTGTACAAATATGTATACAAATGACATGATCGTATCAACTTCTCAATTGACACAAATGAAACAGAGAAAGAAATTGACGAAATTTCTGCTTACCAATATGCTAGATAGATATCTCCATCTGAAGTTATGTGGATGATTTTTTCTTTCAATTTGTCAGAAATGTGTCATACCGTTTATTCTTTACAGTTTCATATTCAAAATCACCAACAAGTAACATACAATGGTAATGATGATTTATCTACCGTTATTGATAATGAAAATACAAGGAGAACAATGTTGACAGAATTTTTTCGAATGAATGAAGCAAATGAATTTACTCGAACACTGTTATATCGAGATTTTTCTACACATTTTGTTTGAAATACAAATACAAAGATTTGGACTCCAAGAAAGAAACAAATTGTTATTGGACAGATTGTCTTGGCCAAACCTTCTGAAGGAGAACGTTATTTCCTCCGTATTCTTCTGAATCACATTCGAGGGCCAACATTATTTCAAAGTTTACGAACTTCAAACGGGATAATTGTTTCAACCTATCGAGAAGCCGCAATTCTACATGGTTTATTAAGTGGAGACAACCATTGTGACGAATGTTTATCCGAAGCTATTGCTTATGAAATGCTACTTTCGTTAAGACGCATTTTTGCTACACTTCTTACGCTTTGCAATCCTAATAATCCAAAGTTGTTGTGGGATAAATTCAAAGTTTATATGATTGATGATTATGTACATGAAAACATACATATGCAAGTTGCTGAAGTACGTGCTTTACAGGAACTCAGTTCAATTTTAGAATCGTTGGGTAAAAATATAAACGATTATGGAATGGTGTCCTTCAATGTGAATATAGATGACAATGAAAGATTAAGAAGAATGGTCGCAGAGGAAACAATAAATTTGGATACTCAAATGGGCTATGCTTGTGCAACAACCTTAAATAAGGATCAACAGTTTGCGTATGATACAATTATGGAAAAAGTAAAATCGAAATCGAGTGATACTTTCTTCATCGATGGTCCATGTGGAACATGTAAAACTTTTTTATATAAAACACTCCTAACTAGTGTAAGATCTCAAAATTTAATTGCTTTAGCAACTGTATCTTCTGGAGTATCTGCATCTTTGTTACTTGGAGGTAGAACAGCTCTTTCGAGATTTAAAATTCCTTTAGAAACAATTGGTGAAGTTAGTTGCTCTATTAGTAAGCAATCATCTTGGGGAACTTTGTTGAAAATGTCGAGGCTAATAATTTAGGATGAAGCACCTATGGTAAATCGTTCTGCCGTTGAAGCTGTAGATAAAATACTCAGAGATATTACTGATTGTAATTTGCTTTCGACGGTAAAGTGATTGTCCTCGGGGGAGATTTTCGACAAGTTTTGCCCGTAGTACCAAAAGGAAAAAAAGAAGACATAATGAGAGATAGCTTGGTATTCCTAACCTATGGCCTTCGTATTTACATCTACCATTAGTTGAGAATATGAGAGCGAAATTGGATCCCACATTTTGCGATTACCTATTGAGAATTGGAAATATGACCAAAGAAGAACATATTTGTAAATAGATTAAGCTTCCAAATGATATAATTTTGCCATTTGAAGATGAAATTACGTCTTTAAAAAATTTGATAAATCATGTTTTTCCAAATATAGAAGCATATGTTGATAATTTACATGTAATGACAAATCGAGTCATTCTTACATCTACAAATGAACGTGTTAATCATATTAACATAAATTTACTCGAACATATTCAAGGTGAAATTTATACGTATTATAGTTTTGATAAAGCAATTGACAAATCAGAACAAAGTCTGCAAGAAGATTTCTTGAATAGTTTGACCACAAATGGTATTCCTCCGCATGAGTTGAATCTTAAAGTAAACTGTCTTGCAATGTTATTACGGAATATCAATCCTTCCGAAGGGTTATGCAACGAGACACGCCTTACTTGTCGAAAATTTGAGAAGAATATAATTCTTGCAGAAATCACAACTTGTGAATATTGTGGAAAACTCGTGTTCTTATCGAGAATCCCTTTCATACCTCTTAAAAGTGATCGAAACTCAATTCCATTTAAAAGAACTCAATTTTCAATTAGACCATATTTTTCAATGACGATAAACAAAGCACATGGTCAAACACTTGATTTTGTTGGTTTGTATCTTCCAGAACCAGTATTCTGTCATAGTCAGCTTTATGTAGTATTATCAAGAGCAAAAATAAGTGCATCTATAAAAGTTCTACTTAAACCATCAACCACGGAGAATTTACACAAAACATGTACAAAAAACATTGTGTACAAGGAAATTCTTTCGTTCATACATCAGTAAAACTACAACCTTCTCATGAGTACTTTTGATATTTATCATATCTTCATTCTTGAGTCTACTTCTTCAGCAACATACCTTCTTTGCGAGTATTTAATCTCAATCAATCAATGACGTATTTTCACTTATGATTATTAATTTCAACTAGATGGATGTATGTAAGATGTTCTATTGAAATAAATTTCTCAATCAAATGTACATGTTGCATTACTGCTGCTATTTTGGCCATAGTATTTTTTACATATATTTTTGTTTATTGTTAATTGGTAGACTTCTAAATATGAATTCTTCATTAAGGATTACACGGGCAGTCAATGTTGTACTCATATAGATTGTCTTGTAAGTGCATAAAAGTTATTTAGGTTATTGCAACTGTTACATTATACCATAATTCTCTTATTTCTGTCACTTGTAGAGAGGTTAAACCAAGATACCGGTGGAATTCTCACAACTGTATGCAATCATTATTTCAATTGCTCATGTATTTCTAAATGGACAAATTCTTCTTATCCCATGAGTATCATATGCTGCTTTATAAAATGGATTTGGAAATTACTTGAAATTATGGAAATCAAATGTACTTATATACTTGTTTGTTTCTTTCAAATTGACCAACTACTGTCATGTTACTCAAAAAATAAATTAGCATATGTTTATGATACATAAGCAGGTATAACATGGCTGGTTATACATTTCTATCTGCTTTTCTTCTGTCGTGCATGACACACTGAAATTCGCGTGCAGCTTGTCTAATTCGATTGATGTAAAAAAAAGTTCTCAATAAAGTCAATTAAATTTTAGGCTGTTTTAATTTTGTTGTTCACACTATTAAGGGTGTAGAG
>CAIGRB010003837.1:16282-46380 GCA_903798255.1 Fraxinus quadrangulata | reverse complement strand
AAAAAAAAAAAAAAAAAAAAAGAGGAGAGAAATATATATTTTGGAAACGCTAATGTTACCTTCGAAATCATGCACGGGCAATAGACTAGTATAATATAAAATCCAAAACATATTTAGACACATTTTCAGTGAAAACGAAGAAAACGTTCAAAATATGAGAAATATGCATTTAAATAAAATTCTGAAAACAAAAGTATAAATTCTAGAAAAATAAAATTCTAAAAAAATAAATAAATTGAAAAAATAAAATCTAATAGATTCTTAAAAAAAATGCTAAAAAACTAAAATTATGAAGAAATAAAATTATAAAAAATAAAATTATGAGAAATTCTAGAAAAATAAAAAATTTATATAAATGTAAAAAATAAAAATATTTCAAAATCTTATTGATTATTTAAATAAAATTTCTAAAAAAATATATTTAAATGAGCACAACTCGATCTACATCATTAATTTTTATTTTTGTTTCCTACGTTTAACCAATTCAATTTATTATTTATTTTTATTTGTCTTTTGTAGCCAAAAAATATATATTATAAGGCACACCAACTATAAAAATGTGTATATCACTTGAAAATATATTTAAATAAAATTGTTTTATTTTACTGAATAATTAAATTTAATGAAATAAAGCGTCACAAAATACTTTCTTAAAATTTCAAACGAAATGTGTTTTCTGATTTTTTGTTTTGAAAACACTTTTTGACATTAACAAATTAAACTTATTTTCAATAATCTTAAAATAGGCTCTCAAAAAAAAAAAAATAGAAAAGAAACTCGAAACTGAAAGTAAATCAACATGCATACTTTAATCATTTTTAACATATTTTTTTTTTAGATATTATCTAATATTTTGATTTCTACCACACCAAACAAATAATAATAGTGCATTTATGAACATGCTTGGTCCTCCCCGCACAACTTAATTGTGTTTTCTAGTTCATAATATTTAGTAGTTATTTTGAATCTTCCGATAAATATAGCAGTAAATTGAAGAAAGGCTCGTTTAACTGACTTTAAATTTGTTGTGGTTAATATTGTCATTTGTTATGTTTATATGCCAATTTTGGTAATTGGTTTATGTTGAGTTTTCCGACTTTTCTAAAGCTTGAGTAATAATGTGATTTAATATGGTTAAGACTTAAGAGTAGACAAAGGTTTAAGATTTAAGTTTCACCGTCACCAATTAGTTTAAAACTAACTCTTTTAAATGTCGCTAAAGGCCGTCTAATGCAATCTCTTAAGATTTTACTGTTACGTATTTCTTCATCGAGTCATATCTTATGAAATGCTACAGGGGGGATAAAAACAAATCAATAGGATTAAAATCAAGCCACAATCACTGTTACAGAATTGCAATACAAAAATTCCTAATAATGTTTACATAATGCAAAAATTGATTAAATTAAATAAAAGCACAACCAAAACAAATTGCAATTATGTTCTATACACCCTGAAAATGGTATAATCTGCTCACTGATTATATCAGCCAGCACATACTTACAATATCCTGAGAAATTCAGGAGTTACCTTATTCAACATATATACCAAACAATCATAATCCAAGCTAAATGTATAAACCAAACACGCCTAAATAAAAGTGAGCGGGATTATCTTACCACGATTATATTGTCACCATTCAATTGACGACATCCACGTTTAGAATCTCGAATCTGTTTCCAGAAAGTTTCCATAGGTAAGAGTTCCATGGTTCTGTTCTTCTGCTATGCCTCGGAAAACTGCTAGAAGATTTCAGTTTCATATCCAACTTTAATGGCATGTTTGGTAAGGTGTATTAGACAATATTGGATGGTATTAAGCAAGGCTAAAATCTTGTACTGTCCAGATGATCTAATACTACATACCGCAAACAAGCATTATGTTGCTATCTGCCTTCTTCCACCAATCGACTTTGTGATCATTTCTTTCAGATCATCATAGCGATTGCGGTGATAATCAATCCAAATACAGAGTTGTCTTATTGCCATCCTTTTCTCCTCACTTAGGCTCAAGAATCCCTGATCTTTCTCGTTCATCTTTTCATCCCTTTCTTGTACCATTTTCTCCAGCTTTCCCAAATTTTCTTCTCGTTCTGTTACCTTTTTCTTCAAATTTTCCTTCTCGTCTTTGGCCGTCTGCAATGTTGTCTCAAGTTCTCCAACCTTCTCTCTCAAAAGCAACTGTAGTTCTTTCTCATTTTTCAGTTGCTGAATTAAGTTGGCGATTTCCTTCTTTAGCTCGTCTTTCTCAGCCGTGCTCTCTTTTATCCAGTTAGCTGCAACCTTAAGCTCATTCACGATTTCATAAATTCTAGACTCTAAGTGACCGTAATCTTCCTCAAACTTGACGCTAAATGTATCAAATCCCGTCGAAGTTTCATTTACTCTCCCCAATACTTCCGTTACGATTTTCTTTTGAGCTTCTTTGTAACTAGCAAGTGTTCCAGACAATGACACAATTCTCTCCTCAAGTACGCTTTGTTCTTGCAGCAACTTCTCTATTTTGCTCCTCTGCTCCTCTTCCTTCTCAGTCAGCAACTGTTCTGTGATTCGGAGCTTTTGATTTGTTAACCGGAGCTTGACTTCAGTATTTCGTACATTCTCTACCAATGTAGCAAGTTCATCTTCTTTCATCTCCAGATCTCTTTTCAGATCTTCAATGTTTTCTTCCAATTCGTCAACTTTCTGATTTTTCGTATCGATATCCTTGTGGAACTGTTCTGTCATCTCTTCTATCTTCGTCTCTGCAGATTTGAGATTTTCCTCACAGATTTGAAACTGACCCTCGAGTTTTTTGTGCTCTTCACTGAATTTGATTAATGCACCTTCCTGTTCTTTCAGCGCTCTATCCTGGTCTGCGATCTTCTTCACTAATTCATTTGTCTGATTCTCGGCTTGAGCCAAACTTTCCATAGACTCTTGTTTACCTCTTTCTGTTAGCTCCTCCAACTGGCTTTTATCCAACAGCAGTGAGTCTATCTGCTGTTGCAAATGGTTAACCTGTTCTGTTAATTCTGCAATTTCAGCGGACGCTTCATTCTGTACATCCTCCATTTTTTTCTCGACAGAAATGACTTTATCGACTCTCTCTTTTAGTGTTTTCTCCAATTCAGAAATATTTCTTTCCAGGCCCTCCTTTTCTTCCTGTATTCTCTGTCCATCCATAGTTTTGCTTGATAATTCCTCTTTTAGCCTTTCTATCTGAATAAGAAATTCTGATATTTCTCCACTTCTTTTCTCAAGAATAGAATCTCCTTCACTTTTCTGTGCTCTCAAAAGACCCAATTGCTCTTGGATATTTCTTATTTCCGCAGTCAAAGCCATGATTTGAGCAGACGCTTCACTCTCTCTATCTTCAGATTGCTTATGTACAGTGGAGAGTTCATCCTCTTTCTCTTTTAATTCCCTCTCCATCTCTGAAGTTTTAACTTGCAGGCTTTCTGTTTCTTGTTGCAACTGAACAAAGTCCTTGTTTTTGCTTTTCAGCTGCTCTTCTAATTCATTTTTCAGGTTGCTTAAAGAGTTGAGCTCCAGTTCCATGTCTTTTATTCGCAACACAAAATTATCTCTCTCTTCCAGTAGTTTCTGTTGCTCTGCAGTTTTGTTTCCAAACTCCCCGTTTAAAGTCTCTACCAGAATTTGGAGTTCTGAAATTTCCTGGCTTTTGCATCTTAGCTGCTCCTCCAATTCAATTTTTATGTCACGTAAAGAGTTAAGCTCCAATTCCAGACCCTTTACCTGTAATACAAGACTCTCTTTTTCTTCAAATGTCTTCTGTTGTTCTGAGTTCTTGTTAGCCAACTCCTCCTTTAAAGTTTCAATTTGAATTAGGAGCTCAGAAATTTCTTGAATCTTTCTCTCCAGTTGTGTTTCTGTTTCAGTTTTTTGGATGAGTAGAGATTCCAGTTCCTGTTGCTTCGCATTGACCTGATCTGTCAAGTCTTTAACTTGAGCTGATGCCTTATTGTCTTTATTTACTAATTGTTGTTCTAACTCGCCTTTATTGATGTGTAAAGCTTCCACTTCAAGTAGCATATTGTTGATCTGTGCTGTCAGGTCATTAATCCGAGATAATGAATCGCTCTCGTGATCCTCAAGTTTTTTCAGGAGGGTGGAAAATTCATCATCTTTATGTTTCTCAATTTCTCTTCTCTGGGCATGTGATGAATCGAGTTCCAGTTCCAAATCCCGCACACGAGCTGATGTTTCATTTTTGTGAGTCTCGTGCATCTCCAAGTGAGTCAAAAGATCTCTTTCTTTCTCTTCCAGTTTCTCCCTTAACTGGCTTGATTCGGTCACAAGATCTTGAATTTCGTTTTGCACCTTCTTTATCTCATCCTCCAGTTGCAAAATCTTTGAGGATTGAGCATTTTTTTCGTCTTCAGTTGCCTTTTGGTTCTGACATAGCTCGGCTACTTCCTTCTCTGCTGATTCAAGTTGCTCCTTTAAGGTAGAAAATTCCACTTTCAATGCTTCTAGTTCTAGCTGTAGTGCTTCTTTCTCTTGCTTCAATAGATTGGCAATGGATCTCAAGTTTTCCGCATTTCTCTTCTCCTCTTCAGTGCTACTGATGGCTGTCTCCTTCTCCAAGATTAATCCATCCCTCTCTCTATTCATCTCTTCCAGTTTCTGATTCAGTTCAGCTAGTAGCTTATCAGCACTTTCCAGATTCATATTCAGATCAGTGTTTTTGTTCGTCATGTCTTTAATCCGAGATATTGAATCACTCTCTTGATCCTCAAGTTTTTTCAGGAAAGTAGAAAATTCATCATCTTTCTGTTTCTCAATTTCTCTTCTCCGAGTGTGTGATGAATCAAGTTCCAGTTCCAAATCCCGCACACGAGCTGATGTTTCATTTTTGTGAGTCTCGTGCATCTCCAAGTGAGTCAAAAGATCTCTTTCTTTCTCTTCCAGTTTCTCCCTTAACTGGCTTGATTCGGTCACAAGATCTTGAATTTCGTTTTGCACCTTCTTTATCTCATCCTCCAGTTGCAAAATCTTTGAGGATTGAGCATTTTTTTCGTCTTCAGTTGCCTTTTGGTTCTGACATAGCTCGGCTACTTCCTTCTCTGCTGATTCAAGTTGCTCCTTTAAGGTAGAAAATTCCACTTTCAATGCTTCTAGTTCTAGCTGTAGTGCTTCTTTCTCTTGCTTCAATAGATTGGCAATGGATCTCAAGTTTTCCGCATTTCTCTTCTCCTCTTCAGTGCTACTGATGGCTGTCTCCTTCTCCAAGATTAATCCATCCCTCTCTCTATTCATCTCTTCCAGTTTCTGATTCAGTTCAGCTAGTAGCTTATCAGCACTTTCCAGATTCATATTCAGATCAGCGTTTTTGTTCGTCATGTCTTTAATCCGAGATAGTGAATCACTCTCTTGATCCTCAAGTTTTTTCAGGAGAGTAGAAAATTCATCATCTTTCTGTTTCTCAATTTCTCTTCTCTGAGTATGTGATGAATCAAGTTCCAGTTCCAAATCCCGCACACGAGCTGATGTTTCATTTTTGTGAGTCTCGTGCATCTCCAAGTGAGTCAAAAGATCTCTTTCTTTCTCTTCCAGTTTCTCCCTTAACTGGCTTGATTCGGTCACAAGATCTTGAATTTCGTTTTGCACCTTCTTTATCTCATCCTCCAGTTGCAAAATCTTTGAGGATTGAGCATTTTTTTCGTCTTCAGTTGCCTTTTGGGTCTGACATAGCTCGGCTACTTCCTTCTCTGCTGATTCAAGTTGCTCCTTTAAGGTAGAAAATTCCACTTTCAATGCTTCTAGTTCTAGCTGTAGTGCTTCTTTCTCTTGCTTCAATAGATTGGCAATGGATCTCAAGTTTTCCGCATTTCTCTTCTCCTCTTCAGTGCTACTGATGGCTGTCTCCTTCTCCAAGATTAATCCATCCCTCTCTCTATTCATCTCTTCCAGTTTCTGATTCAGGTCAGCTAGTCGCTTATCAGCACTTTCCAGTTTCATATTCAGATCAGCGTTTTTATCCGTCATGTCTTTAATCCGAGATAATGAATCACTCTCTTGATCATCAAGTTTTTTCATGAGAGTAGAAAATTCATCATCTTTCTGTTTAACTATTTCTCTTCTCTGAGTATGCGATGAGTCAAGTTCCAGTTCCAAATCCCGCATATGAGCTGATGTTTCATTTTGGTGGGTCTCGTGCATCTCCAAGTGAGTCAAAAGCTCTCTTTCTCTATCTTCCAGTTTCTCCCTTAACTGGCTTGATTCGGTCACCAGATATTGAGTTTCGTTTTGCACCTTCTTTATCTCATCCCCAAGTTGCAAAATATTCGAGGATAGAGTATTTTTCTCCTCTTCAGTTGCCTTTTGAGTCTGATGTAGCTCAATTAATTCCTTCTCTGCTGATTCAAGTTGCCCCTTCAAGTTAGAAATTTCCCCTTTCGATGCTTCTAGTTCTATCTGTAGTGCTTCTTTCTCTTGTTTCAATTGACCAGCACTCTCCAGTTTCATATTGAGATCAGCATTTTGGGTGAGAAGTCTTGATTTCTCTTCATTCAATTTTTCAGTTTCACCATTCAAATTCGCTATAATTTTCTCTGCTTCTTGTATTTTGTTCAAAGCACTTCGATATTCCAAACTTAATGCTTCTTTTTCTTCTGTCGTCATTGTCAGCTTCTTCTCCAAGTCTGCAACCTGCAGAATTGTAGTTTCGAGTTCTTGCTTGATTACTGTATTATTCTCAAAATCATTTTTCATTTTACCATTCTTGGGGCCCTTTTTCCTTGGAGAATCATCTGAGTCAGAATCCGAGCTGGAGGACGAGGAGCTATCCTTTCCTTTTTTATCATGTACTTTTTTCTGCAATTCTCCTGTCAGATGATCGTATCGATCATAAAGAGATTGGTAGTGATTGTAGAAATCCTTGATTAGATCAACAACTGTCCCTTTCCCATGGTTATCTTCTTCATTAAGAGCCTTTAAGATCTCCTCCACTTTGCCATCAACCTCTGCAAAAAATAGGGAAATTTAAGCATATCAATCGATGGGGCAGTGTATTGAGGTTATGGGAAAAAAGAGAGCTAAAGCTGGAGATACAGTCCTCTCCTTGGAACAGAATGGTAATAGTCAAACGTTTTTAGTTTCTATGAACTGAACAATCTACTCAACAAATGCATATTAGAAGAGTAACCATTAATTTCCAGAGATTGCGTACCTGCTTTGTTTCCTTTCAGCTCCTCGTCTCTTTCAGGATCAATTTGACTCCCCAAAAAGGATTTAAATGATTTCCGCCAATGATGCTTTGGCATCTCTTCTTTTCTTTTTCGACTACTTGATTTGATTGTATTCTAAATCACTTGAAGGCCGTCTTCATCCTGCAAAGTATACTTCAATTCAGTAAAATGCGATTTGGTTTTCTTTTCATTCTGGACTGCTAAATCACAATCCAGTTGGAAACTATCAATAATCACGAGGCATCCAGTTAAAGGATACAGAAGATCAAAAGGACAATTTGTACAATGATTGAACAAAATGGGCACATTGCATCCATATACAATCTTTTAAAACACGTCCTTCATTGTGGAAATTGAAGAAAGAATTCCAATTTCTGATGCTCCGATAAAATGACTTCACTTTTCCAGTATCTAGGTAGAAAAGTGAAGTAATAAAATGACTTCAATTTAAAGGTTATATATTTTGATAACTAAAAGGTTCGATAAAGTTTAAGATAGCAAGCTTGGCTAACTTAAAATAAGTCAAACTTTTGATTAACCTCTTTTTCTTTTTCCCTCCAAAGGTATTCAGATATTACTTTATTCTTATTTACAAGTAAAAAAGTTTTGCTAATAATACAATAAAAATTACTTCACAATATAAGTAACTTTAATATTCACTCACTGCAGTTGACCTAAGGCCCCTAACCATGTCTTTTTCTCATAAAGGACAATAATATACATGTTCAATTAAAGTGGAATAAGATAACCAGCCATCTACATAAGTCACTGTTTTTTATGCCAATATGAAATTCCTAAATTTGTCCTAAAGCGTAAAGGGTAGTTTAATAAGTTGATGCACTGAAGTCCAGGAATGGTGATTGAATAGAGTGATCCATCTTATGATAGTTTAGTAAAGATCTTAGAGCATCTTCAAGAGATGCTCTCTATTTTAAAGAGTCAATTATTAAAATTATGTTTTAAGAAACTCATTAAATTAACATTTTAATTTAGAGTGTGTGTTTAACTTTCTATACTTAACATTTTAATTTAGAGAATGTGTTTAAAGTCACTTTTTATAAATGCTCTCTAAATTGTAAAATATGCTATTTAAAAATGGAGTCTCTTGAAAATATTCTTAATTGAATTTTTGAGTAAATAAAATTACCCCTTCCATAATAGGAAAATGAACTTTTTGCTGTTATTTTAAAACTCGGTTGTGCAATGACCCAAAAAAGATAAAGGGTTCAAAGTCAAACCAAAAGTCATATAATTTTGATCAATATAAGTTAATTTTGATCAATATATGATGCGAATTAACTAGAAGAGAAAATCATAAACCAATTAGAAAAAAATAAAAAATAAAAAGGATTTACGAAAACATGCATAACTTTCAGATCGGATGTCGAATTTTCGTCAATGAGTACAATTTGGAAGCGCTTTTCGATTATGCACAATTTTTCAAGGTCAAATTCCACCGTTTAAGGAACCATTTTTACATTTTTTCTGTTTTTAGTTAGTTTAAGTATATTTTAGTCATCATAATAATTTTTTAGTTTTAATTGGATTTATTTTGGCATTTCTTAGTTTATTTGAATGTCTATAGACTTAGGGTTTCACTTTGATTAGAATTCGTTTTAAATCTACAAATACGCGTAAAGGTTGTAAAATTCATTTTCTTGATTAATAATATTTCAATTTTTTTTTTTTTTTTGGGTGCTTGATGGATTCCAAATAGTTATCACGTCCGTTCGAGCGAAATACAAGCAAACACACATTCGTATATTACGAACAAGACCTTTTTATTTTTGTTTATGCTTATGTACTATGTCGGGTGGTATCAGACCAATAGCAGATGATCAAATTAAGACTTTAGAGATGAGAATTGATGCAACGGAAACTAATATGCAAGAGGTTTGCAATCAAGTGCAAGAATTAGGCAATCAACTCAATGACGTATTGGATGCCTTGAATCTTGGAGGCGGTAATCCTAGGCAACAACCACCTATCGAACATGTTCAGGTTTTTGCTCCTGTAAATCCAGCATCAATTCCGGTTTTAGTTCATTATCATAGTCGTCTGATGACTATGATGATTACAAAGTTCAAAGCAAAGATTTCTATTTTCAATGGAAGATTAGATGTAGAGACTTTTCTTGACTAGTTGAACGAGGCAGTCCAGAAAGGTTTTTTGAAATTATGGAGGTTAGTAAAGAACATTAGGTTTCAATTATGGCGTACAAACCTAAAGGATGAGCAAGTGTTTGGTGGCAAAGTATATGTGATGAACGTTACTGGCTGAGACAACCGCCCATAAGGGACTAGATCGTGATGAAAGAATTGTTGCAACGACGACTTCTTTCTCGGGACTATATGCAAACCTTGTACCGATAGTTTTTGGATTGTAGGCAAGAAAGTCATTCGATAGCTGACTATGCGTAGGAGTTCTTAAGGCTATAGTCCCGTTGTGATGTAATGGAGGCTGATGATTATGAGATCGCACAATTTGTAAGAGGATTAAAGTACGAAATTTAGGATAAGATTGAAATTCAGTCCATTCATTCATTAGTAGACACCCTGGAGATAGCATTCTGAGTAGAATCATTGCTTACACAGCAAACACGACGTCCTCTACTATTTAGGAAAAAATTAGATGGTACAGTTCGAAGAGCACCAGAAGGGTTACATCTATCCTATACCGCGACTAACCCACCTACAGTCAGCAATGCGGTGGAATCTAAAACGAGCATTAACCGGAGACAAGTCAACTATTCGAGTAGCAAAAAACCCATATGCAAAACTAGCTGTTGGGAAATGTTATAGGTGCGGAAAGATCGGAATAAATCGAATGAGTGTCCTAAGCAAAGACCAGTACATGTAGTAGATACGTTTAATGAAGATGATCATGATCATGAATACGTCGGAGACAAGGAAGAGATAGAGGAAGAATATACCAAATGAAATTTGTGAGAATGAACAAGGAGATTTTGGGTGTATCGTGCAGAAAATATTATGTTCGCCAAGCAAGAAGAGTTGACTTAGCACAAGTAGATCTTTCAGGCCAAGTGTTGATGATGCTGTTTGCAGCCTAATCATAAACAGTTGCAATTGTGAAGTTAGTAGATTATCTGAAGCTTCCAACTGAACCAAATCCAACTCCTTATTAGATTGGTTGGATTAAAAAGGGCCCGTCTATCCAGGTAACTCGAATTTGTAGGATACCTTTGTCCATGGGAACCTTTTACAAATTAGAAATTATTCGTGATATTGTTGAGATGGATGCATGTTATACTCTATTGGGCAGACCATGACAGTTTGAAGTGGATGTCATACATATGGGTAGAGAGAACACCTACACGTTTTAGTGAAGGATAAAAAGATCATGGTTGCTCCAACATGGAGTACACAGAAAACTTCTAAAGTGGAAGGGAAGGCTTTCCTAGCTATTGTAGATTCAGCCAGTGAGTTTTCATCGGACATAAAGGATTTTAGAGGAATTTTTGCTCTGGTGGCCAAAGAGAAAGAATTCATCGAAGAAGTTCTTAGATTTATAAAAAAACTATTGGTGGAGTTTTAGGGTATGATTACAAAACCAGAAGAATTACCTCTCATACGAGATATTCAGCATCAGATTAACCAAGTCCTTAGGCCTCACCTACCAAACTGCCCAATTATCGGATGAATCAGAAAGATAGTCAAATTTTGCAAGAAAAGGTTGAGGAATGGTTGCAAAAGCGTCACGTTAAGGAGAGTGTTAGTCCGTGTGCAGTACCACTAGTACCAAAAAAGATAGATCACGGTGGATGTATGTTGATAGTTGAGCTATTGATAAAATTACTATGCAATACAAATTTCATGTACCCAGACTGGACGATATGTTGGATCAATTGGCTAGATCTGTTGTGTTTTCAAATATTAATTTGACGAGCTGGTATCATCGGATTCAAATCAGCTATGGGGATAAGTGGAAATTGTTTTCAAAACAAATGAAGGTCTGTATAAGTGGCTGGTTATGCCTTTCAACCTTCCCAATGCACGAGTACTTTCATGCGGATACTGAATCAGGTTTTGAAACCTTTTCTGGGCATATTGTTATTCTTTATTTTAACGATATTCTGATTTATAGTAGGCTCCTATAACGGACCACTAGAAGAAGAAGAAGGGAGAGAAGTTAAAGTGAACTAAAGCTACTTCTAAAAGCTTTGGGGAGATCAAGCAAAAACAGATTTCTACTCCCATTTTGGCACTACCAAATTTTGAGAAAAACATTTAGGTTGAATGTGATGCTTGTGGCAATGGAATTGGAGTACTTGCTCAACACGATAAATCGATAGCATATTTCAGTGAAAAATTCAATGACGCTAGACATAAGTGGTCAACTTATGAGCAAAAGTTATATGCAGTATTTCGAGCATTGAAGAATTGGGAACATTATTTGCTACCATGAAAATTCGTCATCTATTCGAACCACCAACTTTTTGGTACACTTTAAGAACCAAAGACATTTGAAGAATAAGATGCATGTGTCATTGGACTGCATATTTTTTACAGTTTAATTATGTGATAAAGCACAAATTCGTGGCCACCAATTGGGTTGCTGATGCTTTGAGCAGGAGAGCTGCTTTGCAGGGTATATGCCTTTGCCTATTTCAGAGTAGTCATAGGAGGATCTTTCTATGGATTTTGTGTGGGTCTGTCTCATACACAATGAAGTTCAGATTCTATTTTTGTTATGGTGGAAAGGTTTTCGAAAATTGCACATTTTATTCCTTTACGTAACACTAGCGATGCACCACATGTGGCGAAGTTATTCTTATAGGAAATTGTCAGACTGCACGAGTCCCTCGACTTATCACTTTTGATCTAGATCCGAAGTTCATAGATTATTTTTTGTTAACTTTGAGGAAGAAGTTTGGGATAGAATTAAGACTCAGCAATACGGTGCATCCTCAGACCAATGATCAACTGAAGTGATTAATAGAACCTTAGGGAATCTGTTACGGTGCATTTGTGGTGAGAAGAAGAAACAGTGGGATTTGTTTTGGCACAGGCAGAATCTGCATATAATAGTGCGATTCATTCTTCAACGGGTAAATCACCTTTTGATTTTGTTTACAGGAAGACTCCCGCACAAAAAGTGGACTTGGTTAGACTTCCAAACTATATGAAAAAGAGTGAAGCGGTCGAACAACTAGTTGAACAACATGTGACGGTGATTGCACAGGTGAATAAAAAGTTGGAAGCCTCCAATGCAATGTATAAAGTAGCTGCTGATACACATACGGCAATAAGACGTTTCATGTAGATGATATGGTTATGGTGCTCCTAAGGAAAGAGCGTGGTGGAAGTCAGGAGAAGTCGAATCAGAATAAGTATGGGCTTTTCAAGATTCTACAAAAGATCAATGACAATGCATATATCCTTGATCTTCCTGAACATGTGAAGATTTCCAAGACGTTTAATATTGCAGATCTTTATGAGTACGTTTTAGAAAATAATAAGCTTTTGTATCTTGATGACAACTCAGGGTTGAATTGTTTTGAAGTGGAAGGGAATGGTGTGGATCAATTAGAAGAGAAAAATCTAAACTAATTAGAAAAGAGAAGAAAAAAGGACTACGAAAATGTGCATAACTTTCAGATTGGGTGTCGAATTTTCGTCCGTGAATATGATCTAGAAGCGTTTTTGATTCTGCACAAATTTTTCAGGGTGACAATTATGGCCTTCAAACTTTCACGATCAAATTCCATCGTTTAGGGGTCCCTTTTTGCATTTTTCTATTTTTAGTTAGTTTAAGGATATTTTCGCCATTTCAATAGCTTTTTAGGTAATTGAATTTTTTTTTCGCGTTTCTTATTTGGATTCGTCAATAGACATTGGGTTTCAATTTGATTATAATTTGTTTTGATTCTATAAATATGCATTAAGATTATAAAAATAAGACATTCATTTTTCTTGATTAATAATATTTCAATTTTTTCTCATTGTTTGGTGGATTCCAAATATGGATTATGCTACAAGTACATAACCATTTACCTAATATGTACATAATTGACAAATGGCGGCCCCTATTGGGGACGCCTGTGGGCTCAGGCGCCCTCTTAATAAGGGGTCGTCATTTGTCAATTATGGTACCCATTAGGTAAGATATTATGTACAAATATAATTTTCCTCCAAATATTTATCACGTTTGTTCGAGCGAAATACGAGCAAATACCCATTCGTATTTTACAAACAAGACCCTTTTATTATTGTTTGTATTTTTGTCCCACGTCAATATAAAGTAAAAATCTATTAATGTTCGCTCTGCAATATAAAAAATACTCATGATTATGCATCGAAACTCAAGACTGAATCATCCATAAAACAATTTTTTCTTCTTTTTAGAAGAGATTGCAATTAGGAATCCCCTTCGCAATCATCTCTACTTTTTAAGCGTCTATTTGGCCCCAATTATTCTCTCATTATAATTATAATGAGAATTTGATTTTAATAGTAATTTTTTGGAGAATGTTTGGTAAAAAATGAAAAATGGATTTGTGTGTAATATTATTTTATTGAAAATGTATAGTTCATAAGAAAAATGAACTATAATTTAACGGGGATCAATCAAATACTAAGAATGGTCTCGTACTATAACCAAACTGATTTCCAATTTTTCTAATCAAATCTCTTTGGCCAACTTTCAAAACGATGCTTTTCATGCCAACAAGAATGTCGTTTTAGCAAATATTCAACTCATATTAAGATAAAATTATTATGTCAGCTAGCCAGATAAGACTTTCAATGCACATGGCACCATATCAAGGATGGCTACAGAAATTTTCTGCGGAATAAACGTCATATTCTTTTTCCTAACCCTTTTGAAAAAAGTTCACCACCTATTGTCACATGCTATGGCCCACCAAAACGTTGCCCCGCCACAAACCAACTAACTCCATCCAAATCAACTTCATAAACAATCATAAATGCAAAACTACTTTTCCACAGTATATTTCAAGAGTAAGTTTCACTGTGTAGGTGAAGTTGACGTGATATTAAATAATAAATAGAATTAGATGACTCATTTAATTTTTATTTTTATTTAACATATTATTTAACACCACTTAAATTGAGATTGCAACTCGCAACAGTATTCTTATTCTTTTTTCAATCACAATTAACACGTGCCGCTCCTACATTAGAATGATACTAGCATCCAAAATTCGTGACACATGCACATATACCTAAATTTGAAATGGAAAAAGACAGACACAAATGATTTGTTATCAGTACACCGAAAGGCCAGCTAATTGTCTGACCTTTTGAATTTTGGCCATCAATAAAGTAAACAAGTATAATGCTTTTCCTATTTTCGTTAATTATTATTCTAAGAAAAAGAGTTTTTCTTAGGATTTTTGAGCTATTCAAATAAAGATAAAGACAGAAACCTTATTTTCCAAAAGCGATTTGGAGAATAACTCTAGGCCCATTTTTCTCCTTACTGGACTTGCAATAATTTAGAAAATGAATTTCAATAAAAAAAAAAAAAACTTACTAACAATTTCTTCTAAAATCTTAACATATTGAATTAAGCGTATGGATCAAATTCATTTTTTTTTTTTATGATGACGAGATTCGTGTCTTTTTCTAACTTTGATGCAATTCATTTAAATCTTAACCAAGCATCTTCTTATCTATAAATTGATTTAACATAAAAAAATTATTGCAATTCCAAGATTTACGCAGCTTAAAATTCAATTAGGGTCCCAAACAATATAATAAAGGAAAAAGATTTCTGAAAATCACAAAACAAAAAAGAAAATAAAAAAATCTTTCCGAATCAGCTAATTTTTCGGATTTATTTAAGCAGAAGGAAAATCTGATTCTGTTCTCTTCCAAGAAGTTGATCCGAAAACTTAAATCAAAACAAATTTGACAGTCAATAACACGGCTATAGTCAAAATTACTGAAGAAATTCACTCCAAAATAATCAGCCAATTCTCCACTACTGAAAATTGAAAAAATTTATTGGAATTTCCAACAGAAGTAAACAAGCTCAACTTCAAGTAATCTGATTTCATTACTGAATTCGTATCTAATAGATAATACAAACTGAATTATTAAGCTATTCCAAATTCGGATTAAGGATAAAATAAACTAAATCCGAATAGATTATTCGACCTCTCAATTCGTCAACTACGTAATCGAAATTAAGTAGAACTGAGTAAAGGACAAAAAAATAAAAACCAGCAGAACAGAGAAGAATACACGAACTGAATTGATCAGCTAATCGAAAATCAGATTAAACAAATATTGAACTTAATCCGAGTACAATAATCGATGATTTACCTGAGAATCAGAGCTCAAAAATCTACTTCTTCCAGCCTCAAAACGAACGTCAATCCACAGGATTATGAAATCCAACACAGACAGAGAACACACCAAAAATTTAGAGAGAGAATTGTGTAATGACGTGACTAAGCATACAAAATTAAGTAGTTTTCAAAAATGGAGAAATAAAATAAGATAATTGAAAAAGTGATTTTGTCTGGTACACAGAGCACTGGTAGTGCATTTTGTAGCTTCAATTTTGATTGGCCAGGAGGAAAGTAATATATGGAATATTTGGAGTTGTCTGTCAGTTATAACGCCCTTTGATTATGAGTTAATTAACAAAATGCCATTTTGCAGTTATTATTTATTTCTGAAAATTCTGGTGCTGAAGTGCATGTTTGAGTGAGTCGGGTCGGTTTTGTCCAATTAATTTCATAATTATTAATAGGCAGATCTTATGAAACATTATAGTTAAAATTCTTTTTAGAGTTGTACATTTAGGACATTCTGTCCCTGCACATGTTTCAACTAGTAAAATTGCACGTGCAGTCTTCATTCTATACTTAAATGAGCAAATGAGTCCTTGTTAATTTTTCTTTGGTTATTTGGAACCTGCAATTTTCTTTGCATCGAGTCCTCCTGGACTATTCATGTCTAAAAAATCTGTTAAAATGTCATGTATTATGTGACATAGTGACACACTATAGCACTTGTTGGAAAAAGTGTTACATCCATGCACCATTTCAATATTTTGAACTATTGGCTCACTTTGTCGCAAGGATGCTTGTTACTAGATTGTGTCGCTTGTGACAATCTTGTCCGTTGAATGTTGACCTTCCGGTATATATTCTTTGTGCACCCACTCTCAAGGTAGCTACACAGTTTACGAATTAGGATTTTCATTTTCACCCTCTTAGTGATGAGTGTATTTCACTCACGATAATAATACTCTTTAAACTTGATATTTCGTTTGATTGTAAAAGTTTTAGGATGTTTTGATGTGCGTTTTCGTGTTGTGTTATATGATAGTTGAATTGGTGGAAAAGGAGTTTGAAACAACCAAGAAGTGGTGTTGATATGAACCAAGGAAAAGAGGAATTGAAATCATGTAAACCACGCAAAAAAAGAGGCAAAGTTGAAGAAATCGAAGAAAAAGTGAAGGAAGGCGGCGCCTGACACCAGCCAAAATAGTGTCACGACGCCTAAGTGCTGCACCACAGAAAGTTAGGTTTAATTCAACTTTTAAAAGTCCAATTCAACCCAACTCATAATGGCTTAAATACAACTCTTGAGGGCACTTTCGAGGGCACTTCGATGAGGCAAAATAAAGAGATCAAGCAATTGAGCAAAAGGAACGGTGAGAAGAGGGTTGATCCAAACTCCAAAAAACGATTTTTATCTCTTTTCTTCTTTATGTTACTGATTATGAATATGAGGTTTTATTATTCTTATATCCTGAACTAGTTCTTTCATTTAGGGATTGATGTAATCTAAACTTCAAATTATGTTTTGAGTTTAAATAATTATTTCTTTTGCCGTTTAAGTTTATTTGTGTCATCTATTTTTAATGCTTTCAATTAACAAACCATTAATCGATTGATTTGATGTTTAAAATTCGAAACTCGAGAGACAAAATTTTGAATTGATTATTAAATAACACAACTTAAGATATTATAGATTTCGAGAGAAAGTATAATTCCTTTGAAACGTTTCCACAAAAAACCATAGAACTTAATAATTCTTAGATTTTTTATTTGAAATAGAGATATTAGAATTAGAATTGAGATGGGGTAGAAATATATTAGAGTTCTTGCTTTTAAACCTGAAAATCAAATAGAGATAATTAGAGAATTGAGAAACATAATTGATAGTTAAAAGAAATCAAACCCTATGCTTGTCTCAAATTGTTTTAATCCCTAAAACTTGCACTAAATCGTTGATTAAGTTAAACTCTAGCATTCAATTAGTTAAAAATACTGATCTTATAAATTTGATTGTCTAGATAAAGTAAATGATTATTTCATTATAGTACTTGGTGAAAATTTGATTTCCAATCCCTTCAGGTTCAACATACTACTTCATCGTTATATTATAAAATTTGACACCATGCACTTGCGATATAATTTGCACCTAACACGTAGCTCTCTCTCTCTCTCTCTCTCTCTCTCTCTCTCTCTCTCTCAATTTATGAACTCTTCATCTTCTACATCTCTTCGTCTTGATGATCTCGTGTGATTTCTTCTATAATATCACCGTTTGGGTGAATAATGTTTAAAGCTAAGGAAAAGGAGAGTTCTTTACTTTCACAACAATTGTAACTTATGAAGGGAGTAGATTTTGAGGTTCTTTGTATGTTCTTGTGAAAATTCTTAGGGATATCTAGTTGGTGATGGTGCAGTGGGTGTAATTTTGTACTTCTGTTAATGTTGTGAGCTTTTTTCACTCAATGATGCTATATAGTATGATTCAAGTAATTAAGATTAAAAAACTTTAAATAAGTTTTTTTCTTTTTCGAAATTAAAATAACTAATTTTCATAGTACAATGTGCTCGCAACCTGAACATGGGCTAACACGAGCCCGCCCACGATGCAAAGGATGCATTAGGCGCTTTTTATGCGCACTTGGCAAATAGGTGACTTTACGTTGCTTTGCAATCCCCGGATGATGTGGCACAGACCATCGTTTACGTGGCAAGTGAATGGGGTGTGATTGGATGGAATCATCGACTAGGTTAATGATTAGGCGACACCGATTCAAAAATGTGCATATAGAATGATCATGGACCTTTTCTGTATGGCTTGCTATTCATATCTCAATTTGAAACAATGAGATCTAATGGTCTAGATAGATTAGTTCCAAAAATTGTAGCAATTCAAAAAAGACATTATAAATCTTATGAATAGGACCCTCCTAATTCCATTCATCCCAAATCAATTCAAAAATAATTGATATCTAAATTCTTCTCACACTTGAAACCCGTCCAAATAATTTTCATGTTTTTCTTTAGTCAAAGTTTGAATTTTGAGTTTCAATGTCCGTATTGATACTCCAATCAAGAACAATGAAATTAATATTGTGATGTATTATTGTTTGGGAAAAAAAAAAAAGTATTGTAGCTTCAATTTTGGCAGGTCATGTTAGAACCAGTGCAATGGACGAAATATATCTTAATGATATTTTCTATGACAAACCTCACTTCAATTAAATCGTCATTAACTTCTACCTCAATTTTAGCTTTTTTGTTTTGGTCATTAGTAAACTTTTCAGCAACAATCTTATGACAGACTCTTCTATATTTACTTTATTGGTATACAAATTTTTTTTTTTTTTTTTTTGGAAAGAATTGCAGCTATAGTTCCAAACATTTTATTTTTTTTATATACATATTTTGATCAAATCTTTCATTTATGTCATACACAGTTGCAAACATTTCATTTCCTTATCGTGGAAGGAAGATTCCATCCATTTGTCCGTTAATTGACCAAAAAATTGACATAGTTCACAATTTTAACTAATTTTAGAAGGACAAAATGATAATTTTACATTTTTCACATATAAATAATAAAATAAAAACCCAAAAAACAAAAGAGAAGAAAGAAAAATGAAAATTTTCATCTTCTTCTCACCCCTACTCACCCAGGGGCGGACCCAGCACCCGGCGAGCCCCTGTGGCCGCCCGTGCTGGATCCGTCGGGAACAATTTTTTTTGGTTGACAATTAATAAAACTTTTAGATTATATACCTAATAATTCCTTCTATTTTCATACATTTCTTGTTGCTCAGTTGGGTATGACTCTTATATTCATATAGGAGGTTTTGGTTTCGAATCTCTTTCTCATCATTTTTGTTGTGTAAGATTTTTAATACTTTAATTTTACATTTTACCAAAATTAAATGGGATGGAGAGNTCATTTTTATTGTGTAAGATTTTTAATACTTTAATTTTAACCTTTTACCAAAAATAAATGGGATGGAGAGGTGATTCAAAACCGTGACCCCTCTTTAGGATAGTGATAGGTTGACCATTGTGACACTCCTTGAATTTGATTCTATTTCTACCAGAATAATATATGTTACATTTTAGCGGATTTAATGAAATTGAAACCCATGCTCTTCCTTTGATTTATACAAAACTTGGTCACAATATCATTTGGTGAATATTACTAATTTTTACAACAAAATTACATAATTCAGTTTGAACAAAATAATTGTTATATTTAAAATTTAAACCTTGTTTGATTCTTTGTTTTTTTCAAAAAATATTTTTCTTTCTTCTTTCAACCGCACATTTTTCAATAAAATAATATTATATTCAAATTCAAAACTTTTTCTTATTTTTAACCACATATTTTCCATCAAACCACTATTCCAAAATAAACTTTTTGAAAAAAAAAATGGGCATCAAATATGACTTTTAATATTTTATTGCAACAACAATCGACGATCAACGATCGCCCGTGCTGACCCAAAATTCTGGGTCCGTCACTGTACTCACCCACCTACTCTAATCCCAACCAAACCAAAAACCTACCCATCTGTCATCGAGCTGCCACCACCATTCTCTCCACAAGTTCAATTTTGGGAATTTTAAGAAGGATTTTGGAGAGATTCATTTAACTGTAAATGTGGGTTGGGAGGAAGATTCATTTCTCGAATATATATAAGGAATCCCATGAATATGTATATGAAAGAAGGCATTCACAAGTTTTGGATATAACCTCTAACAATCTCTTATGTCTTAGTGACAGACTCCTATTCTCCTTCTTTTTTGGGTTTTTCCAAATTGAACAAAAATAGCTACTGAGAGTGAAATATGTTGCCCTCGAAAAATATAACACAAATGTGGATAACAAATATCGAACCCACTCACACCAACTCAAGCATGTTCCAATGCGTTTTGACCGGAGGACGGGTAAGAGACAGGGAACACATGAATGCCAGAGATACTTTACAGCGCGAGACAAAAGTGTTCGAACATCAACAATTGTGACTAGGATGATTGTGCTAACAAACAATCACTGACATAAATAACCTTAAGATCAAACCGATAAATATAGAACAAGCAATGAGGTTTTTTCTGTGTGTGTGTGTGTGTTTTACATCAAATTTGGCTCTGAAATTTGATAGAACTCCCTCTCTTCTCTTTCTCCACTTCCTCTGCAATTTTGGCTCTGAAATCAGGAAGTGAAGTTTCCAAGAATACTCGACACTTATTGCACCAAATTTATAGAGGGCTACAAAGCAATGCATATTGACTCTTCCTCCACATAAACATTCTAGTTGTTAATACTTCATAAACATTCTCAGGAATAGTTTTTTTTTTTTCTAGTTTTCATCTCCACATTTATACCTCAATAATTATCTTCTATTGGCTATTTGTTTCATAAAAGAAGTTGAAGTGCTATTTCTGTTATTGGGATGCCATGCCATGATCGAATTAGGTGCTAAGGAAAAGACTTCTGAGAGAAAAGGATCACTCGACTCTGGATCGAGAGAATAGTTGGCTTTTTTTTATTACAGGCATAAATTAGTAAGTACTTCCCTCCAATAGTGACTGGGCTTAAACCATTTCGCACCTCTTCTTTGCGGAGGGCATCTTCGTCTTTCTCAAGAAACATATGGGGATAGGAAGAGTGTTGGTTTGCTTGTTTCTTCTTCTGATTCTATTTTTATATGTGGAAGCTCCATATTATGGAGGTGGGAATAGCCAATTCAGCAGATTCAAAGGGAGTTCTTGTTCTGGTTCTGCTGGAAAAATCCATAAAAATGGCTTCAAAGGCAATGCAAAAAATGATTGTGCTGAGAATTTTGGTGCAGAAAAGAGAAGAGTCCACACAGGTCCAAATCCTTTGCACAACAGATAAGTAGCAAGACAAAAGCAAAAGCAAGCTTGATTCTCTCTCTCTCTCTCTCTCTCTCTCTCTCTCTCTCTCTCAAGCCATGAAATTTTTCTTTTAAAATATATCATATTTTTGGTTGTGACATGTTTAGTAAACTAACTTTACAATTTACAAAGACCACTTATTTATAGTATTTTGACTGACGCGGTGTTCGTTGGATTAGAACCACATGATTTCATCTCCTTGACCGAGACCTCACATTACTAAATCTATCATACAATAAATACATTGATACCGGTCAGGCGCCCTATGCAGTAGGCTGAAACACCTTACATTCTTTATTACAAACGTTACATCAATCATTTTTAAAGATTGACTACAAATCTTGTAAAAGAACAACTTCAACTTCAGGGGACTTCGGATGAACTAAAGGCTTCTGCCGGAGGAAGTTTCATATCAGTGGTCTTCTGTGTGAACAGCTTCGGCCTCTTCATTGATTTCTTATGTAGTGCTTCCATGTACAACTTGAGTCATTCAGGCAGTGCTTCGGCACATAAGCTTCGGCCATTGTTTGCTTCTGTGCATTTGACCAATTGGGTATTTGTTGACTTTCCTTTTCATGTGGACTGCAACGTGACATTTTTATTGGAGCATCGGTGGCGAAGCGTGACAAAATCAACAAGACCAAAAAGAAATATTCAATAGCCCTGAATTTCAAATCCCATGAAATTTCTCTACTTTCATCCGTTCCACTAAAATTTTACACATCATTTTGCAATCGTTCTTCAATCACTGCTTCAAAGAATTCATCTAGTTTTTTAGCAACAAAATCCGTTCTAGCATCAAAACCATTAACACAATTGTTCCGCTCCAGCCATGGATGAATTCTCCAACACCAATATTTCTTAAAAACTCCAAAATTTTCCCTTATCAGCAATATAAATTTTACACCAATCACCCCATATTAAAGCAAAAAATCGTGTTAATAGTTTGGGTCTCCATTGCAAAATTCTATATCTGGAATCAATTACTAGGTTGAGAACGAAAGTGAGAAATTCGAATTTCACATTACGTTGAGTTTCTAGATCTGGGTTTGGTTTTGGGGTGGGCGTGAGTTCTTATTTTTTATTATTTTATGTAGAAAATGTTAATTTACAATTTTGTCCTTTTAAAATTAGCTAAAATTATAATGAAATTCAATTTTCTGATCAACTTACGATCAAATGGATGTAATTCATCAATTCATTTTGCCACAACAAAATGAAATATTTGGGATTGTTGGTTGTACAAATGAAAAGCTCAGATAAAGTTTGCAAAAAATAAAAATTCTAGGACCATAGCAGCAATTCAACCTTTCTATTTAGTACATTTTCAGAATTTTGATATTGATAATTATTTTCTTTAATCGTATTTACAGAAAGATTACTAGGTCGACTAAGCAAAAGTTGTACAGGGTTATGTGTCCAACATCCACGTCATGCCACTTGTTTCAGAACAAGAAAATACAGTGAAATTGATTATTAAATTGGTCAAATATCTGCGTGAAGCGTGCTCTGCCCAAACAGTCGAGAATGCTACTAAAAAAATCAGTTAGCAACTGAAGCATGAAAGCAATTAGATTTCTTAGATTGTAATTATATTCTCATCAACACGTTTTGTAATGCATTTTAAAAGGACCCCTACATCCATGCATATAAAATGACACGTGTTAATTGTCAAATAAATAAATTTTCAAAGTTGAGCATAAAAATGATTGATTTGCCATGCGTTAGGATGTATTCTCTTACAAAGAAGTAAAATACAAATGATGAATTTATCTAATTTTAGATTATAAGATGGTCTATTCAGGCTGTCATGAAGCCATGTTCAAAAGATGCAAATTCTCTTTCATGACATTGAGGCAGAGAAAATGAAATTGAGTCTTTTTAGATGACTGTTCTAATCGAGAAACTCTATTACAATGGAAATACTTTGAAAATTATCTCAATCATTAGCACCAAGAGAAGACATATATGAAGAATATGATTGTTCGTCTTCACATAAAACGGGCAATAAACAAGAAAGTTAAAAGCGACAAATGGAGCCAAAGGTTTGCATCTCCAAACCTAAAAAAATAATGAGATGAAGCATCCTGGATCTTTTAAAGAAAAAGGCAATGTTGAAAAATGGTTTAAAGAGAGTTGTTATATCTATAATAAGTATGAGCATGGAGCTAAGGGTGCATAATTAAAAAAAAAAACCCTCCTCGTGCCAACATGACAGGGTTGGAGGATGTTGCCAACAAGAGCCTATTTGCAGTTGTTACTGAAGCTAACCATTTAAGATTGGTAGTTCGACGTTGTATCAACTCGTCACATTTGTGTAGATAAGGGCGTGTTTGCTGAATACAAGTAGTTGGATCATGACGAATAACTCTACAAAGGCAACTCAACAACTTCCAAGATTGAATGAATTGAAGAAGTGATTTTGAAATTCACATTTGGGAAGGGATTAATGTTGAAGAATGAAACATTTTAGTTCAATTAAAAGAAGTAGCAAACATTTAAGTTGAATTTGTTCAAAGATGAGTTGTTGAAAAATATTTTACATTTATGAATAATTTGTATCGTTATGTATACTTGTTAAATAATAAAGACTAGGCTTTGTACACATTTGTAAGTTATAATAATGAAGTTGAAAGTCAATTTGGAAAGCCAATCAAGGTATTGATATTCAATAGAAGCGGTAAATATATATGATTTGTTAGCTTTTGATGAATTATATGCCAAGTTTGGTATTATCACTACAACAATAATATTATTTTGTGACAAGATATTTTGCGGTATACAAAAAATTGTTGCAATAAGTGATTTAGTGCAACACGTTTTTTAAGTTTGTTGCAATAGAACCTCTTCTTGATATCTGCTGAGGAATGAGAAACTTGATATCTAAGGCTTATACTCTGCCTTTGCAAAATAACAAAATAAAAACTTCATCTATGAAAAGAATGCAGAAGCTTATGAAGTAAAGAGAGAATATAGATCGCATTATATCTATGCAAAATCTGTATTTTCTGTAGCCTCCTTTAAACGACTATTAATCTTGTTGCATTTGTTCTCTACCATAAATTTGTAGTTACGACAACTTGTGGCAAATGAATTATCTCGATGTTCTGGAACATATGAGATAATTGATATATATTTTTTATAGCTAATATTTAACTACTTTTTATATGTTTGTCTTTGACTAAAATTGTGGGGATTTTCCTTACATGAACATATGAGATAATTGACATATTTTTTATAACTAACATTTAACTACTTTTTATATGATTGTCTTTGACTAAAGTTGCGTGGCTTTTCCTTACATGAATGCTCATTTAACCAAAGAACGAATTGAGAGTAAACTGAAAGTATATTTTGGAGTCAAGAACATTATTTGGGTGTCTCATAAATTATTTGCTATTTTTTCTGCCTTTCTAGTTCTATTTTCTTTTTTTATAAATCACCATGTAGTTTGACGTTGAAATTACTAACAGTATAGTTTATTTGTATTTGTTTTTATTTTGGAGGTAACTAAATCTGTAAATAATACCTTGATTTTATATCTAGTTGGTTGACAATAATAAGAATTTTTTATGTATTTTGGATTATTTATACTTCAATTATTATACATTGGAACATTCTTTCTATTAAGTCATGAGTTAATTTTATTGAAGTTATATTTTCAAATAAATGTGCACTGTAGTAACAATTTTATTGTGACGTCAAAAATTAAAATTTATTATTTTTAAAAGTATTATGCAACGAATATTCATTGATACAAATTAATATTTATAACGATTTTATATGTTTAAAATAGAACCCACAACATACATAAATAAAGATATATAAATTAGACAATAATTATACATATTGAAGCGACAAACTCTTTGTGTGGCATAATAAATTCAGCTACAAGCACAGCCTATCACATAAACAAATATCTATTACCACAAAATAATTTGCGTAACAATTTTATATAAATATGCGACATATATAAATATTCACAAAACAAATTAGGCAATAACTATACATTGTTACACAAATAATGACGCGATAAACTCCTAGTGTTGAGAAATAAAATTAACTACAAACACCAGTTGTTACAAATTAGGCAATAAGTTGTACGCAACATATCACAAACATTTTAAAATAAATTTCACGACAAACATGAATTTTATTAAAGTATTACAAGCATGTATTATTACAAAACAAAATAAATAACACAAGTTATACTTTTAAAATAGCATTCACGATCACATTTTTCTCGCGAAGATTTTATTGGACTAATCATAGCGACAAATTGGCATGTCGCTCTTTTAATTTTTCGCGACATATATGTGTTATTACGACATTTTGTTTTGTTACTATTTCATACTTTTGTGTCAAACAAATAATGTTACGAGTTTGCTAATGTGATGAATGTTGGAAAGTTGTCACAAAATATATTCTTTTGACTTATATAGTGTGACAATGTCCGCAATAAATTTAGTGTTGTCACGAAATGATTTTGCAACAAAATCTCTATTCATATGATAACATTTTATTGTCGCAATTTCGATATTATTTTGAAGTTTATTCACCAAACAATTGTTCCATACACTCCTAACCAAATAGAGTTAAAAAATGAAATTTTAAAAGACATGGTAAATGCTACGTTTATAAGTTTTGAATTACTTTAGAACCTATGGGAAAGCAAATTTAACAGCTAACTTTAAGTTAATCCACAAGAAAAATGTTTAATACCTCATAATATGTGAAGAGGTAGAACATCTTCCTATAAGTACTTTAAAGTACAAGGATATCTAGTAAAAATGACTATTCCCTTATAAAGTAATTAAGCTATGTCCTAAAACTATCGACTATATTTTTCGATTATACAATAAATTGTAGCACTTTCAAATTTCTTGTTTATAAATCCATTATAAGTGATATTTATGTCCATACAACTATTGAATCAGGGATGTTGAATTCTTTGAAGATGCATTTTCAAGAAAAGAGATATTTCTGAAAACACTCAATATAGAATACATTGCTTTTGAAAGTAGTAAAGAATTTGAACTAAGAAAGAGTAAAAAAGTTAAGCTTGTTAAATTATTTTATCCAAACTTTATATCATTTATGATTTACTTTTAAAGATGCTATTACTTGCTAATAATCTTTACTTTGGAAGAAAGTTCTAAATATGAAATTGAATCCATTATAAGTAATAATACTTGGCCATTGGTTGACATTCCAACTAGAACAAAACCAATTTGATTTAAATGGTTTGTTACAAGAAAAGTCAAGACGAAATGTTCAATAGATAAATTTAAGGCTAGATTTGTTGTCAAAAGTCATCGTCAAAAGAAAAGTATTGATTTCTTTGACACTTACTCACTGATAAGAAGAAAAACTTCTTATATGGGGTTTAACTGCAATGACAATCTTGTTTAACTTACAAATAAATCAAATGGGTGTGAAGACTACATTTTAAATGATGAATTAAATTAGTAAGTTTATATGGAATAATAATAAGGTATCAAAGTTTATTGGGATAAACATATAGACTAGTTTGTATACATGTTGATAACATGTTCATATTAAAGTTAGGGGGCACAATCGAATTTGCAAAGAAGTTGGAAGAAATTTTAAAATCGAAAATTTACGTTCAAAAAATCATACTCCATGTAATTTTATATTCGAAAATTTACATGTGATATGATTTTTTCGGATGTAAAAATTCGAAAATTTTTGATTTCATATTCCATATAAAATTTTCTAATAAAATGATGAAAATTACATTGAGAAATTTGTATCACAAAAATAATAAATGTTAATAAAATAATTAATTTTTTTTAAATACGAGTTAGACGTCTTTCTTTAAGACTCACGTCTAACGTATTTTTCACTATTTTCGATATTTATTTGGACTATTTGATATGCACATAATGTAGTTCTCTAAATAAGCTTTGAGATGACATAAATAATTTGTAGATCGATTAGCTTATAATTTGGAGTCAAGAACATTATTTTGGTGTCTCATAAATTATTTGCTATTTTTTCCGCCTTTCTAGTTCTATTTTTTCTTTTTTATAAACCACCCTGTAGTTTGACCTTGAAATTAATAACAGTATAGTTTATTTGTATTTGTTTTTATTTTGGAGGTAACTAAATCTGTAAATATTACCTTGATTTTATATCTAGTTGGTTGACAATAATAATAATTTTTTATGTATTTTGGGTTATTTATACTTCATTATTGTACATTGAAACATTCTTTCTATTAAGTCATGAGTTATTTTTATTGAAGTTATATTTTCAAATAAATGTGCACTGTAGTAACAATTTTATTGTGACGTCAAAAATTAAAATTTATTATTTTTAAAAGTATTATGCAACAAATATTCATTGATACAAATTAATATTTATAACGATTTTATATGTTTAAAATAGAACCCACAACATACATAAATAAAGATATATAAACTAGACAATAATTATACATATTGAAGCGACAAACTCTTTGTGTGGCATAATAAATTCAGCTACAAGCACAGCCTATCACATAAACAATTATCTATTACCACAAAATAATTTGCGTAACAATTTTATATAAATATGCGACATACATAAATATTCACAAAACAAATTAGGCAATAACTATACATTGTTACACAAATAATGACGCGATAAACTCCTCGTGTTGAGCAATAAAATTAACTACAAACACCACTTTTACATAATAAGTTGTACGCAAAATATCATACACATTTTAATAATAAATATCACGACAAACATGAATTTTATTAAAAATATATTATTGCAAGCATGTATTATTACAAAACAGAATAAATAACACAAGTTATACTTTTAAAATAGCACTCACAATCACATTTTTCTCGCGAAAAATTTATTGGACTAATCGTAGCGATAAATTCGCATGTCGCTCTTTTAATTTTTCGCGACATATATGTGTTATTATGACATTTTGGTGACAAATTTTTTGTTACTATTTCGTACTTCTGTGTCAAACAAATAATGTTACGAGTTTGCTAATGTAATGAATGTTGGAAAGTTGTCACAAAATATATTCTTTGACTCATATAGCGTGATAATGTCCGCAATAAATATATTGTTGTAACGAAATGATTTTGCAACAAAATTTCTATTCATACGATAACATTTTATTGTCGCAATTTCGATATTAGTTTGAAGTTTATTCACCAAACAATTGTTCCGTACACTCCTAACAAAATAGAGTTAGAAAATGAAATTGTAAAAGACATGGTAAATGCTATGCTTATAAGTTTTGAATTACTTTAGGACCTATGTTAAAGCAATTTTAACAGCTAACTTTAAGTTTGTCCACGAGAAAAATGTTTAATACCTTATAATATGTGAAGAGGTAGAACATCTTCCTATAAGTACTTTAAAGTACAAGGATATCTAGTAAAAAGGACTATTCCCTTCTTAAGTAATTAAGTTATGTCCTAAAAGTATCGACTATATTTTTCGATTATATAATAAACTGTAGTACTTTCAAATTTCTTGTTTATAAATCTAATATAAGTGATATTTATGCCCATACAACTATTGAATTAGGGATGTTGAATTCTTCGAAGATGCATTTTTAAGAAAAGAGATATTTCTAAAAATACTCAATATAGAATACAATGCTTTTGAAAGTAATAAAGAATTTGAATTAAGAAAGAGTAAAAGAGTTAAGCTTGTTAAATTATTTTATCTAAACTTTATATCATTTATGATTTACTTTTAAAGATGCTATTACTTGCTAATAATATTTACTTTGGAAGAAAGTTCTAAATATGAAAATTGAATCCATTATAAGTAATAATACTTGGCCATTGGTTGACATTCCAACTAGAACAAAACCAATTTGATTTAAATGGTCTGTTACAAGAAAATTCAAAACCAAATGTTCAATAGATAAATTTAAGGCTAGATTTGTTGTCAAAAGTCATCGTCAAAAGAAAAGTATTGATTTCTTTGACACTTACTCACTGATAAGAAGAAAAACTTCTTATATGGGGTTTAACTGCAATAACAATCTTGTTTAACTTACAAATAAATCAAATGGATGTGAAGACTACATTTTAAATGATGAATTAAATTAGTAAGTTTATAAGGAATATAATAAGGTATCAAAGTTTATTGGCATAAACATATAGACTAGTTTGTCTACATGTTGATAACATGTTCATATTAGGTAAGGTCGACCTTAAGATTTTGGGTGTCATATCGAAAAAAATATAATGTACATCTTTCATTCTAATTAAGAAATACACGTACAAAAAGAAATTTTTGTATTATTATGTGTCTTTTATATATCATTGGCTTGCTAAGCACCAATGATATCTCATATATCGTATTAATTATATTTTCTTAATTTGTGTGAAAATAAAAATAAATCTATCTTTATGGGACGGAGAGAATAGAATTTTAAGTCTTAAAACATAATACATTAGAAAATAAAAAGCACTATATCAATATTAATAAATAATATTATTTTTGAATTCTTCAACCGGCATTATTGATCATGGATGACCGTTTGATTGCATGTCTTAGGAAAACTATCGTCGACGGGCTACTAATACTAGTTAGGGCGGTCGACATTCTTCTGCCTGAGACCAATACAACAAATTAATACACATTGCACTAAACTAAGCCCTTGTTTGGACTCATTTTTAATGAGGTTTTGGGAAAAAAAAAAAATTGAAATAATAATTTTTTGAAGAATGTGTGGTTAAA
>CAIGRB010003837.1:0-15451 GCA_903798255.1 Fraxinus quadrangulata | reverse complement strand
TACATGTTGATAACATGTTCATATTAGGTAAGGTCGACCTTAAGATTTTGGGTGTCATATCGAAAAAAATATAATGTACATCTTTCATTCTAATTAAGAAATACACGTACAAAAAGAAATTTTTGTATTATTATGTGTCTTTTATATATCATTGGCTTGCTAAGCACCAATGATATCTCATATATCGTATTAATTATATTTTCTTAATTTGTGTGAAAATAAAAATAAATCTATCTTTATGAGACGGAGAGAATAGAATTTTAAGTCTTAAAACATAATACATTAGAAAATAAAAAGCACTATATCAATATTAATAAATAATATTATTTTTGAATTCTTCAACCGGCATTATTGATCATGGATGACCGTTTGATTGCATGTCTTAGGAAAACTATCGTCGACGGGCTACTAATACTAGTTAGGGCGGTCGACATTCTTCTGCCTGAGACCAATACAACAAATTAATACACATTGCACTAAACTAAGCCCTTGTTTGGACTCATTTTTAATGAGGTTTTGGGAAAAAAAAAAAATTGAAATAATAATTTTTTGAAGAATGTGTGGTTAAACAAAAAGATTTTTTTTAGATTTACGTGTAATATTATTTTATTGAAGAATGTACGGTTGAAAAGAAAAAAGAAAAAAATATTAAAATTAAAATCTAGTTGGGCTAAATTTAGTCTTTTTTTATTTTTTATTTTTGTTATTAAGATGTTTGAAAGGATCGTTGGGCAGTGGATAAGATGTTCATAAGAATCCTTCTAATGAGGTAATTAGACAACAACATATGTGCATAAAAACAACAAACCAATACAAATCAAGACTTTTCTGGTACAGAATGTGGTCCGCCTAACTAGAAAAAAGGTGGTTCTAAAATGTCCTAATAATGTTTATTCAACATAGCCACCTGTTATTTTATAAGAACAAAAAATGCTTGTAAATGGCAAAGACCCAAAAACAAAACGTGAAAATTGCAGAAATTGTTTCCCGACCTATAGAGCTTCTTGCCACTTGGTCGCACCTTTAAAGTCGAGCATTTTGATCCTCAATCTTCCATTATTGTTGCACAAGTAGTCTTCATGATATAAAATGTATAAAACTTCATTAAATCATCAAGTGACCTTCGTGAAATCACGTCACTTCAAATTTCTAGGCACTAACCCAAGTTGAAAAATAAAAACTAGCTCCTCAACTTGAATATGTGATGGGTACACAATGATTAAGGAAGGTGTTGAAGATTTTCTTCATTAGGAAATGATTGTATAATTATAACAAAAGATTGAGATTCAACTTACTATTTTTCAAAACTTGGAGATCAACTTACTACTCGGTGGGGGAAACAAAGGTGCAATTTTCCCTAACCAAAACGATGTCACGTACAAAACAGCTTCCAGACCAGCTATTGAAGGCACGGATGCACGAGTCAGCTCTCTTTACCTCCGTCACGGTAAAATAATGTTAAAACGATAACCTTTCTATATTGAGCACACTCATTGGGTGCTCGCCATCGACATCATACTACTGAAACAGAAGTTCTAAGGTGTTCTCCAATAATTCGGAGTTACCTCCGTTAGTATTTTCTTGTAATAATCGGATCGGCTCCGGTGATAGTCTATCCATACACAAAGCTGCCTGATTGCCTCCCTCTTCTCCTCCTGCATTACTAACATCCCATCTTCATTATGTTTGTTCATTTTCTCCAATTCTCTAACTTTATTTTCTGATTTCCAAACTCTCTCTCTGAATACTAATATCTCTGCTTCTTTTTCATCCATTTGACTAAGTAAACAATTTAAGTCATCTTTCAAATGCATTGCTGCCTTGTTCTTCCTCCTCACCCAATCCTTTGTAAATTTCAATTCACAAGAAACTTTTGAGATTCTATTCAAGAAATTAGCGGTGCATTCCTCAAACTTTAATCCCACTGTGTCTAACGAATTCAGCATATCCTTCGCTGTTAATGATAATTCCTTAATATTCTTGAATCCGACCTCAGCTTTTCCATATCTTTCTTCAAGTTCTTTATTATTTTGCTCGTAAATTTCCTTTGTCTTCAAGTAACAATCCTTGTTCTCTGCGTGTAACTGTTCTGCAACTCGGATTCTCCTGCTCATGATACGGAGATTGTCTTCGAACTGTTTTCGGAATTCTTCTGCCATTTCTTCTATCTTTCTTTCTGCCATTTGGAAGCTTGATTTCGACTGTTGTTTGTGTTCTTCCCTAATTTCGTCTAACTTGTCGGTTAATTGATTGATTTTCTTTTCCATATTTGATATACAAACCGCAGAATTTTGTTTCTCCGCCTCAAGATCGATCTCTAATCTGCTTTTCTCACTTTGTAATGCGTCCAAATCGTTCTCAAGCTTGTTAAGTTCATTTTCCTTCTTCAAAAGATCTCTTTGCAATCCAGAGAATGTTTTCTGCATTTCCTCTTTTTCGACTCTCAACTGATAAGCTTCCTCTTTTATTCGTACTATGTTCTCTTCCAAGTCATTTTTCTTTGTGTTTAAAGACTGAACCTCAAGTTCTAAATCTCGTAGCTGCAGTTTTAGGCATTCTTTCTCCTCAATTATCCTCTGCAGTTTTGTCAATTTTTCGTTCAAAATTTCGATCTGATTAAGGTACATTGATGCTTCTTTCAATTTCTTTTTGAGTTCAAGCTCCAATTCTAATTTCTGGTTTCTCATATTCTCCAGTTCCTGCTGCAGAAAATTAACTTGCTTCACCAAGTCCTCAACTCGAGAAGATCCTTCTTGGAACTGTTGTTCCAATTCACCTTTCTGAGTGTGCAAAATATTCATTTCGAGCTTAAAAGAATTCGCTTGTTCCATGAGGCCTTCAATTCTAGATTTATTGTGTCGCTCATTTTCCTCAAAAGTTTTCGTGAGAACAGAAAAATCATCATCTTTTTGTCTACACTTCCCTTCAAGTTCCAAAATCTGAGTTATCAGTTCTGAATTCTTTGTTTTCAGTTCTTTAGCTTCATTCAATGTGCAGTCAATCCGTTCTTCCATTTCTCTTTTCTCCGTGAAAAGGGCTTCAATCTCGGGATTCAAGCTCGAGGCCTGACCCTCTAAGTCGTCCTTCCTCTGAACAAATTTTCTGCCTCCATCAACCAGATATTCCTCTCTTTCAAACAATTTCTCCTTTAACAAGATAGAATCATCCATCGCTCTTCGCTTTACACATTCCGTATGCTCATCTTGAACCTCGAGGTCCTTAAGATTATCACGGGATTCATCTCTCGACATTTCGAAAGATGACCGTGAATCCAAGTCTATAGTTTCGACCGTTGAAATTAGCTTATCCTTCAAAACAACATCTTCTAAGTCTTCACTTGTAATATCATTACGAGTCGAATCATTTGGAGAATCGTCAGATTCGGAATCTGAGGTGGAAGTAGAAGAACTGTCATCACCATTGCTGTTTACCTTTTTTCTCACTTCTCCTCTCAAGTCTTCATAAAGAGAGTAGAGGGATAGGTACTTTCTGTGGAAATCTTCAATGTATTGGAAAAGTTCTGACTTTTTCTTCATCTTATTCTCTTTATTCCCTTGATTAACACTTTTAATGAGCTTAAGAATCCTTCCTACTCTATTTTCAATCTCTGCAAAGAGTAAAAATTTCTGAGTTTTTATTACTTGAACACCACACAATGCATCAAAATCCACAATATAAAGCTAATAACCTAAATATTTAAATAGATTTAGTGATAAAGTCGAATGGAATGAGAAAAAATGATTCATGTACTCGACTCTAAATTTATTGAGAATAAAGCTTAGTTTGTTGCTGATGCAACTTGTTTCAAAGTGTCTATTTGAGTTCAAGTACATGAGTAATTTTTCACCACATTGATCGGTTAGTTGCCACGTGTATTAGAATTTCAAATATTCAGTCTTAATGATTTGTGTAACACATTCCTACATCCCAAAGACGCGCTGAATATTAACTCACCAAGAAGAATGTTGAAAGAACTCGTCAAAAAGCTTTAAATTTTAGAAAAGAGACACATTTATTTTTTAAATTTAGTTTCACTTTTTATCAAACATCGCATGCAAAATTTTCTTTATCAGTGGTGACGGAACTTGAAACCAGGTCGTTTGCTTGCTCTTATAATGTTGAATCACCTCATGTATAAAGGTTTATGCTTTTAGAAAGGAAAAACATTGCATGTGTAAAATATTGTAATAGACTCTTGTTTATTCCTTACCATACTAGATTGTGTTACTTATAGCAACAACGCACTATAAAACACAATGATAAACCATTTTTACGACTCAGATCGGTTTATTTCTATATCTCAATTATTGGATTCAGAATTTTTTTTCTAGAATGAAATATTTACCCTTTTTTACACCTTTCAATTGTTCTTCCTTCTGCGGATCAAGATGACTCCCAAAGGACTTCATGGATCCCTTCCAGCGATGCTTCAACGCCATCAAGCTGACACTAAATTTATTGAGAAAAAATTATTTTCTTCAAAAGCCAGATTCAGTATTATCCCTGTTTGAATCAATAGGCACTCAGTTTGCAAACGTCACCTCACAGTCTCTGAATAATTCCAAGAAGTAAAAGATGTAAACATGAACATTTTTTTTAAATACCTTCGACGACGGATAGAAGTATAGAAAATAAGAGAGATCACGTATATGATCGCGATTTTTTTTTTCTTTTTTTTTTTTTCTTTTTGGTGATTTCGATAGATTATACGCATTGATAGACATTCTTAAATATAATTAAATTAAAAGACGAGATTATAACATATGCTCAGATGATGTAAAAATATGAATAAAGAAACCATAGATCGAACAAAAAATCCAGCAAATATATTTACATAACTGTAAACAATGAACCGAGAGACTGCATGCATGTATATAAATATGAACGCTAAATTTTGTTTTTTTGCTTCGCCAAATCTACATTTTTGCACTTTATATTCGAAAGATTACCTGTAAACTTGGAGATGAGGAATATGGGTATGGCAATTTATGAATCAAGAAAAAAAAAATCCCAAAAAGGGGAGTAATGGAGAGAGGAGAGAGAATCAAATATGCAAATTAATAGAAATGCATCTCAACTTTATAAGGAGATCGTGATCGCTTTCTAAATATTATCCACTCAAAACTCGTCATGCATGCACTAAAATAACGGATATACATTTTCTTATGCAACTTTGGAACTATATTTTAATGTAGATTTTAAAAAAATTGTTTTTAAAAGTTAATTTTCCCATTTGTTCAGGAATGATTACATCCCACTAATATTTGTCAAAATTAGCTTTTCTATTTGAAAAAAAAAAAAAATCGAAATTTGATTGAAACTTTTGACACGAAAAAAGAATTGCAAAGGAATTCAATAATTTTGAACCTAGTTCAACGTCAAATTTATTTGTTGCATATTTCGTCTTATGGTGAAGGCAATTTTCAAAATTTAACAGGGCATAAATGTTACTACTATGAAAACAAATAAAAATTAAAGAACATGTAATGTTTCAACGCCCACCCAACTTTGAGTATTATCACGAGTTACTCACCGAACTTAAGAATGATTCCCATTCACCATTCAACTTTAGGTCGTTACGCTCAATTACTTACCGGACATATTATGTTTCTCTTTTTGCTTACATAGATGACGAAATTCACACGTGGTACTTAACTCCATCCAAAATTTAAATCAAACGCCAACTTTGATGCCAATTGATGAAACCGTTTGAACTCCCAAACACATCTCTCCCTTGTTTGAAACAAAAATGGCCTTCCTTGAACAAAAGCCAAAAAAATTCACCAAAACTCAAAATCGAAATCAAATGTCCCCAATTCATTCCAAGCCCTAAGCCCCAATTTGTATTTGTAATCGGCCTTATTGCTCGTGCTGGACAACTCAATGATGCTTACCGGATGTGATGTAGTAGCTAAAGAAGCAGTAACAAAGAAGAAGAAGAGTAAGCAAGAGAAATAGGGAAAGAAGAGGAAGAAGCACGAGAAGAAAGGGAAGAAGAATAATGCCAAAGAAGGGAGGAGAAAATCGTGGGCAGTAAAGCCTATTAATTTCACATCATAGTCTGTCCCCTTTCTCGTACAATACATGCCAACTTGTACAAAATATCACCCAAAAATTACCGGCCTAGGTCACACCCATAAATACAAACCCAATTAATTAATATAGCCCAAAATAATAAAATAGATGCACTCATCAACTCTCTCGAGGTGGAAGAAAAACTCGACTATGTTGATGGACAAATCACAAAAGACTACAATCAATCTCCCAACCATAAGCTAAGTGGCTGGACAAGCTTTTTCATATGCCGATAAACACGTGTAAGTGGTGGTTTGAATCTAGTGTCCCTATCAACTCTTTTGAAATAGGTGGAATGTGACTTGGGCAAAGGAATATCCTGTTGACTCCTTTAAAGCTCCAATAAATTTGATCAAGTTGTTGAAGTGTCTATTTGGGAATTCATGTACAGTCAGAATCTGGTCAGTCTACCTAACGAACAATGAAGGGTTGAATCTCTCCATCATTGGTCAATACAATCTGTTCATTTAATAGCATCAATTTTATCTTTGTATGCTGTGACATGTAGTATTAAAATGGGAATAGCAACAAATTCAAGTTGAGGATCCATAGATGGAGGTAGAAAAAGCTCCTCTAAGGGATTAAAATGGGATTTATAAACAATTAAATCATCAACATTAAAAGTACCAAAATGTGATGGAAGGTCAATGACATATGCATTTGGATCAACAAGCTTTAAAGTTTTAAAATGACTAGCACTACGGGCTTGCAAATTGGAAGCGGATCCAGAAGGATGTCGTTCTGGTCTAATTTGAATCATAACATAATCCCCAATATGAAATTCAACATGTCATTTATATGATGCATTACTTGCTTCAAGTTGTTTATTGATCTCAATATGCAAGTCATGAAGATATTGTACAAATGCCTCAACTAACATAGATACACTAGCATATGGGGACATAGGAATAAAGTCTAAAGGTTTCCTAAGGGTTTCCTAAGTTTATAACAATGAACAACTTCAAAACGACTCACACCTATAGACCAACTCATAGAACTGTTATATGCAATTTGGGCTGTAGAGAGGATTAAATCTCAAATTCCTAAGATTTTCGTGGACTAGATAACTTAATAGATTACTAAGACTGCGATTAACAACTTCAGCTTGACCATCAGTCTAAGGGTGAATCGAACATCCCTATCTGAAACAATAGTCTTAGGTAGGCCATACAATTTAAAAATCTCATTAAAGTACAACTGGAAACCTTAGACGCATTTGAAGTCATGCTATGAGGGAAAAGTGGGCTATTTTCGAGAAACGATCCACTATAATAAAAATAGTCATGTTTTTTTGGAGTACGTGCGAGTCCTAACACAAAATTCATACTGGCATCTTGCTAAGGACAATTAGGGATGGAAAGAGACGTGTAGAGACTAGTGTTTTGCCTCTTTTGTTTGGCCAACTGACAAGTGTTATAGGTGCTAACTAACTTAGCCACATTTATCTTCAAAAAAGGCCAATAAAATTGGCGTTCAATCTCCTCGATGGTCTTAGCACGTTCAAAAAGTCCGACCAATCCTCTGACATAACTTTCCCAAACTATAAAGTTTCGTACTAAAGTCTGAGGGATGCATAACTTATTGGACCAAAAAAGATAGTCCTCCTCAAGATGAAAACCATCAGTAGTATCCGATTGCCCACTTTGCAAGGCAAGAAAAATGTCCTTAAAATCGGGACATGACTCATATTCTTCCTTTAAGTCTTTCAAAACTTGTGACCTTGACACTGATGATAGACAAGAAGGAGATACGACGGCTTAAAGCATTAGCTGCTTGGTTTTCAACACTTTTCTTATATTTCAAAACAAAAGAATAGGCGTGAAAATATTCAATTCAATGACCATACTTAGAATTCAAGATTTTCTAAGAATTAAGGTAACGGAGGGCCTCATGGTCCGAATAAAGGACAAATTCCTGGGGTAATAAGTAATGACGCCAATAGCGTAAAGCCTGTACAACTACATACAATTCATTATAAGTCAAGTACCGTTGTTTGGCATCATTTAATTTCTCACTGAAATAAGCAACATGGTGGCAGTACTAGCTCAGGACCCTACCTATTCCTACCCCAGAGGCATCACACTCCACCTAAAAAACTTTGGAGAAGTCAGGAAGTCATATGACAAGAACTTCTATCATTTTCTTTTTAACCAACTTAAAAGCTTTAGACGCTTTTTGCATCCAATGAAATTCTCCTCTCTTCATCAACTCTATGATATGAGCCATGATCGTACTAAATCCCTTAATGAAAAGGAAATAAAAGCTAGCTAAACCATAAAAACTCCTAGCATCATGTATAGTCCTGGGTTTAGGCCAACAACAATGGCCTGAATCTTTACAGGATCAGCAAACACTCCTGTAGCAGAACAATAAATCTTATGAAGACAACTTTATTAGTGAAAAAATAAAATTTCTTCACATTAACATGCAGGTTTGTTGCACGAAGGGTAGAAGAAACATGTTGAGATGATCTTAATATTGTTCTTTAGTTTTACTGTACACGAGAATGTCATCAAAGTAGACAACAAAGAATTTACCCATGAATGGTCGAAGAGCTTGTGTCATCACCCTCATGAAAGTACTCGAGGCATTGGTTAGTCCAAAAGGCATGACCAACCACTTATAAAAATCATATTTCATTTAAATGGCAGTCTTCCATTTATCACGTAGGTGAATACTAATTTGGTGATACGTACTGCTTAAATCAATCTTAAAAAATATTGTGGCACCAATCATCATATCCAACATATCATCAAGCCTAGGGATTGGAAAACGGTATTTCACTGTGATCTTATTGATGGCAGTCAAAAGGACGGGAACCACATAAGGATTTAAACTCTTACGAATGAATCCTTTGTGAATTAAATCCTCTACTTGCCTCTGGAGCAAAACATGCTCAGTGGGATTCATTCTATAATGAAGAAAATTTGGGAAAGAAGATCTAGGGACAAGATATATAGCATGTTGAATATTTCGTAAAAAAGGCAACATATCATGAGACATCTCGAAACTCTTGAAAAACTAACTAGACCTCGTCAAGGATCACTATTCGTTCAGGCCCATAAATACAAACCCAATTAATTAATATAGCCCAAAATAATAAACTAGATGTCCTCATCCGGATGGGTTTTATGGTTGGACTTCAACTTCACACCCAAACTCAATTAATCAGTAAGAATGGCTCATAAACTTGAAAGGAAATTAGTATCCAATATATTATGAAGATCAATTACAGCGAAACTAACAGTAAAGAGGAAGAAGAAAAAGAGAACGTGGAGGATGGATTCAGAGAAGGAAGAAAAGAAGAATTCAGATTCAGATTTAACAATAGAGAGAAGCAGATAAAGAAAAATGGGGAAAATTTTTGTTTTGCACCAAGGCTAACAATCTTCAACTCTCTTTTCCTTCCTCCGTTAAGAATGGATCATAAACTTGAAAGGAAATCAGTACCCAATATGTTATGAAGATCAATTACAGTGAAACTAATAATAAAGAAAAAGAAGAAAGAGAGAAAGTGGAGGACATATTCAGATAAGGAAGAGAAGATAATTCAGATTCAGATTTAGCAATGGAGATAGCGAGGATTATGTTTTGCACTAAGGCTAACAATATTCAACTCTCTTTTCCTTCCTCCATGTGTTGAATTTATATATTAGGCTACAGAATATTCTAGAATGCATTGGTTGTGGGTGAGTAGTAAGTGGAGTGAGTTGGTGAGCATGGTAGGAGTTTGTCCTCAAAGTTCAAAATTTGAATATCCTCTTTGTATGAAGTTAGCACCCTCTCAAGCTGCATTGTTCTCTTCACTACCCTTAGATTAAGCAAGTAGTACAAGGTGGCATGTGTCTTATTCATCTTATCTTCTTGGTTTCTCTTTGCCACTTTGTTCATAAGGTTCCCGTCTAAATTCTTTGCTGCAAATTCTGCAGCTCCTGCTCCTTTATATCAATTCAAAACACCAAAGAAAGCCTGTTTAGAATCTCATTGAAGACCTACAGCAGCAGGACAACAATCCTCCATAACTCCATTTGCATGTTCAGATATTTCTATGTCCTTTTCATCAACCTCCACACTTGAACCCAACTTCTCACCTTCTACATCTGTTGTTATGCACAAATTTAGCACTATTAGAGCCATAACAAAATTACAAAATCTTCGACCCCCTATTGTTCCTCTTTGGAGGTGGATTTACCCTCAACCAATTCAATCAGCATTGAAATCACTAGCCCATCTTTCCTATGTATTTCTTCCATTATGCTATCCAATCGAGATACGCTCAAGGATCATAGATGCCCTGATACCATTTGTTATGGTTGGACTTCAACTTTACAATCAATAACAATTGATCAAAAATTTGAAAGGAAATGAGTACCAAATATATTGACTACAATATTGAAGATCAATTACAACAAAACTAACAGTAGAGAAGAAGAAGAAAGAGAGAAAGTGGAGGATAGATTTAGAGAATGAAGAAGAGGGATTCAGATTCAGATTTAGCAATAAAGAGAAGCATATAAAGAGAAAAGGGAAAATTCTGTTCTACATCAAGTTTAACAATCTTCAACTCTCTTTTCATCCCTCCATGTACTGAATTATAGAGTAGGCTATAAAATATTCTAGAATGCATTGGTTGTGGGTAAGTATTGACAGGGTGAGTGGAGTAAGTTGGTGAACATGTGTGGGACCCTGAGACATGATAATGGATGTGAAGCCAGACATTTACAATTCCTTGCTTAATGCTTTTCTGGTTCATAAGAACGACAAGATAGGAATTAAGATCTCTCGAATTTTGGGAAAATATTTTCCCATCATAACGATCATCAAAAATTTGTGAACTGAAACGAAAGCGTACCTGAATCATACATAGTTATCGCAATGAATGAATCATGTGATTTCGATCTTCCATATCAATACGTTGTTCCTTTATTTCTCTCTGAAAATGGGAGTCGAAATATAATGAACCAAAATGTATGTTAACCTAATTCGACCCATCATAAAATTAGGAACAAGTCTGGTCTCTACACATGTAAGCCCATACTTTAATTAGATACTTTAAAGTCCAAAATACCAAAACATTATTAAATCACTTTAAAGGGTTTAATCAAAATTGATAGCTTTTAATTTAATACACAATATTCGCATATAAGCCCACATGTTTGATTAACATCCTTACAGTTTCCACTAGGATTTGTATTCCGGAATTGAACACAATACTCTTGTAATAAACTGAATTGAGTTCAAATATGAAAAAAAAAAGTTTAGAAAATGAGAAGGAAAATATCTGCAATATAAGGCCATGTTCTCTATGTTGTTTTNAGAATTTTGCTATCATTACTGAATGCATCCTCAAACAATCTGGTCATCAATCATATTAACATATGATCAAAGTGGCTTTCGCTACGTATATCGTAACTAAACCCATCAATGGTCACGTATATTGACATAACTGAATGACATGAATCAAACATGGATGTGTAGCACGGAAATTTCATGTGATGTGATCTTAACATGCCTTTTTTCAACTGGTCAATCTTAATACTTTAGTGAGATCATTTTCAAATGAGTTTAAAGATAATAAGCCAAAACTTTATAACCGAAAATTACTTTAAACATAAACTATATTCAAAATGACAGTACATGTGTCTAATATGAAAAACACAAAAACTCTCACTGAAACTAGATATCTCTAAGAGTTATTACACCCATATGAGTAGTGTGCTCATGAAAGACCTTAGGTATCAATCCCTTAGTAAGCGGATCTACAACCATGGAGTTTTTCCCGATATGCTCTATTGACACATGTCCACTTTGAACTGTTTGTTTAATAGCCATGAACTTGATTTCTATATGTTTTGACTTCTTCGAGCTCCTGTTATTATTACAATATAGCATTGTTGATTTATTGTCACAAAAAAACTTTAGTGTTCTTTCTATATTGTCCACAATGTGCAGCCCAGAGACAAAATTTTGCATGGTGGTAGTAACTATGATTATTTGCTTAGCACTCTTCCATGAAATAGCACATTCAACAAGCAGGTAGATATAGTTTGAAGTGGATATCTCACTATCTTAACATCCCGTGAAATTGAAATCAGAATAACTGATGATCTCCCACTGATCTGATCTCCTGTATGTGAACATGTAGTCATTTGTTCTCTATAAATACTGCATGATCCGTTTGACTGCTTTCCAATTATCCATTTTCGAGTTATTTAAATATCTTCCTAGCATCCCAATAATGTACGATATATCTGAACGCGTACGAGCCTGAGCATACATCAGAATTTCTATAGCTGAAGAATAAGGAATCTTCTGCATTTCTTTAATTTTCAAATCATTTTTTGGGCATTAACTTAAATTGAACTTGTCTCCTTTAGCCACATGAGTGTCACTTGATTTACAATCTTGCATGCCATATCTTTTAAGTACATTTTTGATATAGATTTTTTGTGATAATCCAAAAATATCTCGAGAAAGATCTCGATGTATCTGAATTCCTAATACAAAAGATGCATCACCAAGATCTTTCATCTCAAAATTCCTTACTAGAAATCTCTTGGTTTCGTCCAATGAGCCTATATCATTGCTGGCAAGCAATATGTCATCGACATATAAAATCAGAAAAATATACTTAGTCCTACTGAATTTGTGGTATATACAATCATCAACCAAATTCATCTTAAAATCATATGAGATGATCACTTAATGAAACTTATAATACTATTGACGAGAGACATTTTTAAGTCCATAGATGGATTTCTTTAGTTTACAAATCATTTGTTTTGCATCATCCAACATAAAGTTTTCTAGTTGCACCATATATATTGTTTCATCAATGTCCCCATTTAGAAATGATGTATTAACATCCATCTGATGTAACTTAAGATCGAAATGTGCTACCAATTCCATTATAATACTGAAAGAGTCTTTCAAAGAAACAGGAGAGAAAGTCTCTTTATAATTGATGTCTTCTTTTTGTGTAAAGCCCTTTGCGACAAGATGAGCCTTATACATCTCCACATCACCCTTCGAATCCCTCTTGATCTTAAATATCCATTTGCAACCAATGGGTGGAACAAGGTCCCAGATGTTGTTGTCCTTCATAGACTTTATATCTTCATTCATGGCATCGAGCCACTTTTGAGAGTTAGAACTTTTCATGGTTTGACGGAAATTGATCGGATCATCTTCCACCACTCCAATGTCAGCTTCATGTTATTGGAGAAATACGATGTAATCATTCGAAATCGCACTTCTCCTCTCTCTAGTGGATCTTCTTAATAGCATTGGTTTTTGAGGCTGTAGAATTTTTTCTTTTGGAACAATTTGTTAACCTTTAAAGGCAAATACAATGACATCGTATTAATCCGGAGTTAATTCTTGAAAATCATCAAGATAGAAACTTAATCCTGATCATTGTCAATGGCAATTGGAGGAATTTCAACATATTCCTCCTCAAAGACAAAGACTGTAACCCTTTCTCCCCCCTTCCATAAACTTAACATCCTCAAAGAGCCGAACATTTTTCATCTCGAAAATTACCTTAGTTATGGGATCATAAAACTTTTAACATCTGGACCTTTCAAAATATCCAATAGGAACTGATAGTCCATGCGTCCAATTTCTTTTCATTTGGCCTATAAGATATTGCCTCAGTTAGACATTCCCAAATGTGTACGTGCTTCAAACTAGGCATTTTGCCCGTCCAAAGCTCATAAGAGATTTTATTACTAGCCTTAGTTGGAACTCTGTTGAGTATATATGTTGCAATTTTTAATGTTTCAGCCCAAAGTGATTCTGACAGAGTGGAATGAGTAATCATACTCATCACCATGTCCTTAAGTATTCTATTTTGTCTCTCAACAACACCATTCATAGTGGGCGAACCCAGAATTGTGTATTGTAGGACAATACTGTATTCCTCTAGGAATTTAGCAAATGGTCATATACGTTGTTCACCTGAACCATCATATCTGCCGTAGTATTTACCACTACGGTCAGATCTAACGCATTTAGTCCTTTTGCCGAGTTGGTTCTCAACTTCAGCTATATAGTTTTTAAACACATCCAGCAACTGTGATTTTTCATAAATGAGATATATATAGCCATATCTAGAAAAGTTATCTATGAATATTATAAAATATTGTTGACCATTCCAATAAGCCGTAGGGAATGGTCCACAAATGGCTGTATGTATAAGTTCTAAAAACGTCTAAAGTCATGTTGGCTTAAAATCTCATTTTATTGGTTTGTTTTCCCCTTATACAGTTAACACACATATCATAAAATGTAAAGTCAAAGGGATTGAGAATTTTGTTAGACACAAGTCTCTCAATTCTCCTTTTGGAGATGTGACATAATNTTTTATTGGTTTGTTTTCCCCTTATACAGTTAACACACATATCATAATCTGTAAAGTCAAGTGTATCGAAAATTTCGTAAGACATAAGTCTCTCAATTCTCCTTTTGGAGATGTGACCTAATCTCTTATGACATAACGAGACAGAATTATCGTCGGTTAATTTTCGTTTTACACCTCTAGTACTTACATGCAAAAATTCATTAAAAGAAGCAACCGTATCAATTAAATAAAGATTATCGAAACGTGATAAAAAACTAGAATCGACCAATTTTGAATCGTGAAACAAACTAAATATTACATTCCTGAATGAACAAAAATAATCAGATTTGTCCAAAGTAGAAATATAAATCAAATTCGATTGAAAAAATGGTACAATAAAGGTCTCTTTAAGATCCAAATAAAATTCAGCCTTTAACAATAATCTATATTTTCATATTGATTTTACTTCCATCATCTTGTTGTCACTAACATAGATATATTTTTTACCATCACTTGATTTTCGACAACTCAGGCAACCCTACATAGACACACTGATGTGAGTTGTTACACCAGAATCTATCAACAATGAGTGTCTCGGACTGTTCTTTCTTGGCAAATGAAAACCTTTCTTGGCACGACATGCATGATAATTGGTACAATTTTTTTTCTTATGGCCTGTAGCTCCACAGAAGAAACAACTATCCTCAATTGATTCTTTATGCTGTTTCTTTTGCGATATTGTACCCACAGCTTCCTTATCATTTTTTTCTTTTCTTATTCCTTTTTGTCCTTAGAGGTGGTGGCTAAATGAGCACTTTCTATCTCGTCATGCTTCAATCTTTCCTCTTCTTGGATACAATGTGAGATGAGCTTATTAAGGGATCATGAGTCCTTTTGACAGTTGTAGCTCACCTTGAATTGGCTGAATTGTGTCGAAAGGGATATAAGAACCAAGTGCACTAACAAGCCTTCAGATAAATCCAACTTAACTGTCTTTAATTTTGAAGCAATATGAGACATTTTCATAATGTACTC
>CAIGRB010003820.1:71143-97296 GCA_903798255.1 Fraxinus quadrangulata | reverse complement strand
TTTTCTAGACTTTGACTTTGGAATAATGTTGGGATTGAAAAGAAACATAAACAATCACGACTTTACGTTTCACAATTAATGTAAAATTATTTTGATATTTAAAATTTATCGATCATATATTTATCATGGCCACACTTCAACATTTCCAACAAATTTTAAATCGCTTAAAGCGAATATTTGTAACTTAAAATATTGAATCAAACGTTAAAAAAAATAATAATAATAAGTTAGCCGAACCGAGCCATTTGGCTCGTGAACAGTAGCACCCAAACTCACTTTTTTATTTATTTAGGATTAGGATTTGCCCGTCCAGGTTCCTCTACAATTTGGTCCAAGAAATTTATCAATCCGTTTTTTAAAATAAAATCAGATTTTTAAGAATACAATTTCAAAAATATCAAACTAATGGAATTCTAGAAAAAATGGGGTCATGAATCAATATTTTATTGTCTAAAATTAAAAATATATGAATTCAAATAAGAAAATAATGTTACTTAAATTGATGATTAATAAAGGATAATTGATGATTATTCTCTCTCATCTTATCACTTACTTAAAAAGCAATCAATTATTTTCCTTCCAACGTTCTCACAAATTTTAAAATAAAAAATAGAATCCTAGACCTCCATTGTGTGATTACCCAAAGTTATGAAGAAATTGACCACAAATTCTCAACGTAATTTCTCCAAAATAATAGTTTTCTTTTTGTCCACAGATTATCCAGAAAGCCGCCGTTTCTATGTCATTTTTACATCTATCGGTAAAGCACAAAGTTAAACAATCGTTTATAAATAATTGTTTCGATCACATGCATCGACCAAAATTTTTTTTTTTTTTATCATTTTGAGCAAAAATTGTGACTATTACCTAATAAGTTTTGTAATTGTAACATATAGGTTGTGTGAATGCGATAATCTATAATTTTCAATGACATTTTTTTGGAAAATTGTTATTTGTTGTGAAGATTTTTATTGTGGCATACGATGTTGTGTGATTGTTACCTAAATATTTGTGATACGTTATGCGATTATAAACATACGATGTGTGTAATTTTTACCTAAAACATTTGTGATTGTAACTTATAAGATTGTGTGTCTTTTGTCTCTTTGATTGTGACCTAAAGCACATCTTTTTGAAAATTATGATTTCGTGGGAGAATTGTAACTTTATGATTTCGAGTGCTTTTCTTGGTTTTCCACTGGTCTATTTGAGTGGCCTGACTTTAGTTTCGAGCCTAAGTTGTCTTGTCCTTAATACTGGCTGGTTATCTATGTGACGTTGCTTGTCATCTAAGCTCGAAATCAATGTTTTCACTTTAGCTTCCTTAATTGGAAGGCCATTTTACTTGTCGAACCGGTATTTGGAGCGGGGTGAATGACATATTGTCTCCTCTTCCTTGTGTCGCCTCTGTTCGGTTAAAGAATTGTGATATGCGGTATTCCCCTCCTTTAGTCATTTGAAGTGCGGTAAGAAATATTGTCCAAGGGGGCATGGCATCCACTCGAAATCAGGAAATGGCGCAGACATAGAGTGTAATATAGTCGAACTCAACTCAAGTTACAAATGGTCAAATTGTTATATACGAGTGGAGTTAAAATCGTAATGTATTAGGCTCGATCATGTACGATCTTAATATATCATAATTTAATTCTAAGTGTCTAACATGAACTTGTAAAATCTATCAAATATTTTAATTATGCACCCCATGTTACCAAAGAAATCACTATTCCTGCAGATTGAAACTTTTCCTCTCTCTTCTCTGATACCCCAAAAAGTTTGTAATGTGTTTGTTTAATTATAAATGGAGGGGAAAATGAGCTGTGAAATAGCATATATTGTTACTTTTTGTATATCAACCCATAATCAAACATCATGAGGGTGTTACACAAAGCACAACATTGCCCCCAAAAAGTCTCCTTTTTAGTTAGGCCTACTTGGCCATGCACGCCACGATTCAATCATTGCATCACACCTTATATTCATAATCCCTTTTGCCCTAATCTTAGAGTTGCCCACCCTTGGGATGGGGGTGGGAGTGGTCCATCTATTTTGGTGTGACAATAATATGTACGATACTTTTTGCTTTCTCGTTGACCCGTTGATAAAATACTTAAATGAATAAAAAAGTTAGTTAATATAACAAGAAAGTTGAGCATAAGACCTAAATTCAAAACTTGTGGATACCTATTTATATAAAGTTATGCACCTTCATTCTCTAGGTTGAAAACAAAATTTATATGAATAATGATATTTATCGTTATGATGATGGAATATTGGTGATATGACGGTTTATGTGAAAAAAAGAGGGGGAATGGAGAGAAAAAATGTGAGGGATAATGAGTTATCACATCACTAATATTCCATCATCATCATGATAAATAGTATTACTCTAAATCGAGATGTAAAATATGTATTGACGTCTTCTCATTTACTCAAAAGGCGTAACGTGTTCGATTATCAAAAATGTATTAAAGAACAAGAAGTTTAAAACAACCAATGGATATAAATAGCCATTTGTTCTGGTGTGACACTCCCTACTCATCAATAGCATGAGGCAACTGTTCAACAATTGAACTAGTTAGCATTAAAGCATTGAGAATGCTTTATACGTTGTTCATTCCATAACATTTGCATGCATACCCTTCGTCTTCGATATTCGCGTGAGTCGCTCAACACCTCCCCCACCTTTCAATCAAAATATTTTCCCACAAAAATTTTACTTTTTCAAAAAATGAGTGACGAATAGGTGAATAATATTTACGAGTAATGCAATTCATCACTGCTGGTGTTATAGCAGCAGTTTAGATGGCTACACTTTATATATTCAATTAAATGAGTAATGTGATTTTACACTTAAATGAATATATCATATAATGTCACGTGATTATCACATAAACTGATGCTTAATACTAGTGGTGATGAATAGTATTATTCAATACTCATAGATCTTACTAAGCTTCTAAAATCAAATTTTCAGTATATTTTGATAGAAGTTGATGAAATTTGTTTAAAAAATTGTGGGATACATGAAATATGTGGGTGAAATTAATTGTTGATTTTAACTTAAATTAAAATTTAGATTTTAATTCGCACCAACCAGTGGCCAAATGTGTAATTATAATTAATATTTGACTTTGAAAAGTTACTTTTTTGAACAAAAATAAAATAAAACCCAAATAGAGGCATAAATACCGAAAGAGAATGAGAAATCTAGCACTGATAAGAGTTTAGTCGAGAGTCAAAAGGTTGAATTTTTTCAAAATATAACAAATTTTAGCTTGTTCGATGCTTTTCGGCCAGACTTCTCCCTCGATCACACACCTAACCCAGCCAAAAGAATTTGGTGAACAAGTGCACCTAATTTGACCAGAAATTCATAAATTCACCCGAAAGTAGAGTTGGTTGAACAAGTCATGATCTCAAATCAACCCATCAAATTCTTAGTAATAATAATAATAATAATAATAATGATATTTGAACTAATCATGGAATTCTTTGATAATTGAGAAGACTTGGTAAACTTCTTAGGTATAATCAATTCAGCAAAGATTATAATTTAATCTTAATTATACTCTCCTTTGTCCATTATGGATGGAGGAAAAAACACCAACTTTTGACCATGTTCTCAAGCTTCCAGATGAAGAAAAATTATTATAATTTTCTCTCAAAACGTAATGATAAATCGATTGAAATTTGCATTTACGTCCCCAACGTTTTGAATCACTAATTATACTGGTCAAATATCGCATTTGCGTATTTTTCCTAAACTAATTTTTATACACGTGCAATGAATATGATTTACGTAACTTTTATTTTGTGAAATGCGCCAGTCCACATCAAATTTATACTGTAATACTTAAGAGTCATAGAGTATTTCTTATCTTGAACATTAAACTCTAGTTTGAAAAGTCGAAGTAGCATTTATTGCTCTTTACTTTTCACGTTATAAAAAAAAACTCATATTCATATTATTAAACCTGCTGTACATCGTGAGTCTTCGGGTAAAATTTTTAGTAATTTTTTACGAAGAGTAATATTAGGTTTTACGAAATATGTGATTAATAAATATGTAATAATTATGAATGTGTGATTAAAATTGAAATTTTAATTTAATTGAAACGCTAACTACTTTTAATTTTATACTAGGGGAGGCAAAAAAAAAAAAAGATTCCACACTTCCCCCAACCCCTACACCAACCCATGATAGAAAAATGTTTCAATTTTATAGAAACCCGAAAATGTCTATATCAAATTGCTCCCTAGAAAAATTCACTTGGACAAAATCAATTCGAGTGCAGTCACCTACTATAATTCTTGGTCATTCTCATTTCCATTTCCATTATCATTATCGTTGACCATAACTATCAACTATTATTGTAGTGGTCAACTATCGAACAAGTTGCCAATGCTGATCCATCCATTACATGTATACACACATAAATATCCCATTTGATGCCTTACGAAACTATGTTTGAAATCCATTTTTTTTTATTGTATTTTTCATTCTTCATTTCAACCACACATTTTATCAATAAAATAATATTACACATAAACTCAAAAATTCTCATTACTTTTTAACCACACAATCTTCCATAAATCACTATTCCCAAAAAAAAAAAAAAAAAATTCACCCAAAATGGGTGTCAAACAGGAGCTAAATTTTCACTATGAGAACTTTATACAACATGTTAAGCTAAGTTTCTTGATCATGATACGATGTCATTAGACATATTGCGGCATTGTTATGCCAATTATCAGGTCGTGATACTTCTCCACTTATTGGTTCTTGATGCATTAGTTAAGATATTTTTGTCGAATAGATAAAAATTACTTATAAGTGAACAAGTAAGGTTATGTTTGAGTTCCATTGTTCGTGAAAAATGAGTTTTATAATAGTAATATTTTTTAGATAATACATAATTAAAAAATAAATTTTTTTTTAAATTTACGTGCAAAATTATTTATTCACGGGTGCAAACTTTTAGTGTGCAATTATTCGTCTCTCTGTAACATCTGATTAATTGCTATACCGCGTTATCAATAAATTCACGCAACTAATTCTTTTATTATAATATAATATAATAGTAATAATAAAACCAATTTCTTTCAAATACCAACTTTTTCCTCTAACTGACCCCGCGCTTTCTCTTTTCTCCGTTCAACTCTCAGATTCTCTCGCTATGATCACCACCACCAACCACCACCACAACTGACGGCAGAGCTACGGAAAACCACCCCCTGAACAATCTTCTCTGGGTACTATTGAGTAGATAACTATCATGGGCAACTGCAACACTTGCATAAGACCTTCAGAAACCGAGCAGCCACCAACACCAAAACCCCCAACTCCCAAACCACGTAGAAGCCCTCGAGAACGCCATCCGAACCCATATGCCGAGTCCCCGGCTCCGATCCGAGTCCTGAAGGACTTCTTCCCGAGAACGAGAATCTCCGATAAGTATATACTGGGTCGGGAATTGGGTCGGGGTGAATTTGGTGTAACTTATCTTTGCACGGACCGGGAGACAAGAGAGGACCTTGCTTGCAAGTCGATTTCGAAGAAAAAGCTACGAACTGCGGTGGATATAGAGGACGTGCGCCGGGAGGTGGCGATTATGTCTAGCCTGCCGGAACATCCCAATATCGTGAAGCTGCGTGCGACGTATGAGGATATTGAGACGGTGCATTTAGTGATGGAATTGTGCGAGGGCGGTGAGCTTTTTGATAGAATAGTGGCACGTGGGCATTACAGCGAGAGGGCCGCCGCCGGGATTGCGAGGACTATTGCGGAGGTGGTGAGGATGTGCCACCAGAATGGGGTTATTCATCGAGATTTGAAGCCGGAGAATTTTTTGTTCGCGAATAAGAAGGAGAATTCGGCTCTTAAGGCTATTGATTTTGGGTTGTCAGTGTTTTTCAAACCTGGTGGGTGTGTTGAGTGATTTTTTTAAAATTATTGAAATAGGTTCAGGTTTTCTTCTGAATTTTTCGAAAAGATCTTGAATTTGTGGCTTTTGATCTAGGCATGGAAATGAATTTCTGGGTGTGGTGAAGGGGGATTTGATCTTCCCCCTTTTGAAGTTTTTGAGAGGGTTTACAGTTTTTTCAAAATTTCCTTTCTTTAGAGAGAGAGAGAGAAAAATACTTGATTGAATCTTGAAATATTTATTTTTCACTTTTAGTCATATCTGGACTAATTTTAATTTGAATTCCAATTGCTTAGTCCAATTCAACCATTCATCACATGATAATCAATGGGGAGTTTAGTAGTCCTTTTTTTCTGGCTTGATTAATTTATTAACTATAAACTTTCAATTAGGTGAGAAGTTCTCTGAGATCGTAGGAAGTCCTTACTACATGGCGCCCGAGGTTTTGAAACGAAATTATGGGCCAGAGGTTGATGTATGGAGCGCGGGTGTGATTCTTTATATTCTCTTATGTGGAGTTCCTCCATTTTGGGCAGGTATAATTTTAATTTCTTAGAAGTTATATCTAGCTGTGGTTATATGAAACGTTTGCCGAATTCAGAGATTTTTAGTTAATTTTATTGTCTGCTGCAGAAACTGAACAGGGTGTTGCACTAGCAATTTTAAGAGGAGTGATTGATTTTAAGAGGGAACCATGGCCGCAGGTTTCTGAAAGTGCCAAAAGCCTTGTTAGGCATATGTTGGAGCCGGACCCAAAAAAACGCTTGACAGCCCAACAGGTGCTTGGTGAGTATTTCTTGCCCCCTCCCCCGTCAAAAAAAAAAGAAAAAAAATTCTTGGAATAATCTTCAAAGAGTGGGATTAGTGGTGCTGAAGTGTTATTCATACTGCGTCTGCATATATTTCTAAGAAATGATTGCTGAAGAAGGAAATAATACACCATCTTGACATCCACTTGGTTTGCAATGTTATATTCACGTAAAGAGAGGAAAAGTTCTGCAATGTTAACATTAAGACACCAGAGAATATTTAACTGTATTTTTTTAAAATCATACTGTTTTAAGATAAATTCTGTTAATGTCATAAATTGGAGTAACCATCTTTTTGTGATAAAGCTGGGGAACTGGAACGATTGACAGATAGACATTGGGTAAACAAGGATTTTGTGCTTCGGTCATTTAGGAAGGAGGCAATTAGACCTCTGGACATTATGAAATATCTTTTGACTTCTAATAAGTGCACCTTTGTTCATTGAAGTATTGGTTTGCTTGATATTATATTTATAGTGCGGAGAGGTATGTGAGACATTTGGTGGATCAATCTTCTCTACTGCTGTATAATGCATATCATTTATTATTACTTCATGCAAATGGGTAGGAGATTTCATTTTTTTCAGCATTTATTTTTGTGAAGCAGCATTGACGTACCCCTTTTATTTTTATTTATTTTTGGATAGACCACCCATGGATACAAAATGCGAAAAAGGCTCCAAATGTTCCTTTAGGGGATATTGTCAGGGCAAGACTCAGGCAGTTTTCCGTTATGAATAGATTCAAGAAAAAAGCTTTGAGGGTAAGTATCTCACAATTTTTAGGTATATTTGTAGCTTTGTGCTTGTTGTTGCAATATAACTGCTGCTATTTCAAGAGATAACTTCAGAAAAAAGGGTTTTAATATCTTACAAGGAAAACAGTCATAAATAGTGTCTGACAATAATCCTCCTAGTTAACTAAATTTGAGGCGATGATCCATGTGTCCGTGTTTACTATTGAGGACCTCTGTGGATAAATTCACTTCTTTGATTTTGCTATCATATCTGAATGATTATTTATCCTCCAAATTGTTGTGTAGGTAATTGCGGAACACTTATCGGTTGAAGAGGCAGAAGTAATCAGAGATATGTTTTTATTGATGGATACTAACAATGACGGAAAAGTAACATATGAGGAACTGAAAGCTGGTCTTCGTAAAGTTGGTTCCCAGCTGGCAGAACCAGAAATAAAGTTGCTGATGGATGTGGTAAATGTTATTGTTATCATGTTTTTGCAGTTTCATCATAAACTGTAAAGTTTAGCTGAGGATACTCTGTTGCTTGGTGTTCTTCTCTCTTCGCATTATGTTGTTATTCTTCACTTCTGAGTCACTAAAATTCTTTAATGTGCCTTATCCTTTGGGAGCTGAAACTTTAACTTTTTTTGGGTTGTCTTGCATGGATGATGGATCCATACTTGTTTACTAATTAAAAAGGGAAAGTGAAGTAGCCGGAGGGAAACTTGACTCCTTTGCTCCTCAAAATTTTCAAGAGTGGTGGGGCCCATGAACCTTACCACCCCATTTGTTTATCCAAATGAAAGAAAAGCATTAATAAAGTCCTTTCCCAGTGAGTTCTTGTGCTTTCAGCAACGTTTGATTGATTGCAATTGAAACTTGTAGTACCATGTCCACATGTTTTAAATGCTTATTTCCTCTCTTGTTTTAATTCTGACTGAGTCAAATCTTTGATTCATCGACTGCAATAGATCTTAAATTTCTGATTAATCATGAGTTGGACTTGCTATTGTTACTTTGAAGGTCTCTGGTTGTTATATACTGATTACATGCTGTCCACCTTTCTCTTTAATTATACTGCTCCTATTCAATCTTTCTAATTGCAAATCTCTGTCCTCCTATATGATCTCTACATGTCCAAGTTCTTCAAAGGATTATACTAAGGGGCTGTTTGACAAAGCTTTTGATAAAAAATTTAACAGATTTTGATTAAAGTTGATGAAATATGTGAATGAAAAGTTGATAAAAGTTTGGGTCCCATAAAATTTGTGGTTAAAATTAATTGTAGACTTTGACCTCAACTTTTTACCAACTTTATAAGCTATCTCAAACAAGAACTAAATGTAAATTGTCCCCCTTAGATTTTCCTTTTAAGCTCTTAATTGATTTTTAACTGAGGCACCTCGAGTGTTTTGTATTTAGAGATTTTGTTGCTCACATATGTTCAACAATTTTTCGTGGAGAACTTACTGTAGGCATAAAAAGGGGAAATATATTTTTTGTTTTATTTTCTTCCTGTAAACATTTTCGATTTTGTTGTTTTGGCAACTTCCCATTTCCATTGGGAGTTTCAAGTATAAATTGGTCTATTTTTCTGAATAATGTGGACAATTGATTTGTTGATATTCAACCTGTGATGTTTCTCCCCCACGTTTCTCTCACAATTCTCTAATTCTTCTTCTTACATTCTCGTTCTTCTGCTTTTTTCTCGTCCCAGTTCTCATCAATTCCTTCTCTTTTTGTCATGTCACTGGCAAACATCTTTGCTTTCTTCTCATTTCAATATACGCTAACGAGTACACCTCTAAATTATCAAAGACTGCATTGCATGATATTTATTCGATATTTTTGTAGAACTCCTATGTGAACCATAATAAAGGAACTTAATTAATTAAAATTTGACATTTCGTTGATTGTTTGGAACAATTCTGGGAAATTTGGGATATTGTTGGTATTGTGTCTCTTTGCTTTATTTTCCAAAATTTAACTGTTGAATATATTCTTGAACAAGAACACAATATTCATATGGCTGCAGAGATGAAATCAAATTTGAATTGAATTATTGCAGCACGTGGAATGTATTTTGTGAACTTTGATTTTGTGTATGCACATTGCAAGATTTTTGCCTTTTTAAGTAGGATTGAGCGCAAGGCAATTGAGAGTATCCTTAACTCCAATAAAGCCATCTCAGCCTTTTGTTAAACATTCCAGTTCTCATTTTTGTCGTCATTTGTTTCCATATTCTTCTCGAAGTTTGTCGAAGTAAATAGCCTATTTACTCGCAGAGTTCATTCATGTTGTTGTTAGAGATCTCGCCATATGCAGTTCCGAATTTCCGGATATTATTTCTAACTTGTACTAACTACTAATGAAGATTACAATGTGAATGTTTAATAGGCTGATGTTGATGGAAATGGAGTTTTGGACTATGGGGAGTTTGTCGCAGTAACAATCCACTTGCAAAGAATGGAGAATGACGAGCACTTTCATAGAGCATTTATGTTCTTTGACCTAGACGGAAGTGGGTATATTGAGATTGACGAACTTCGAGAAGCTTTAGCTGATGAATCTGGTGAAACTAATGTAGATGTATTAAATGACATTATGCGAGAAGTTGATACAAATAAGGTTAGATGCAATTCTTGTGTCATCTTTCTCTTGTCAATCTATTATCCTGCTACTATTCATCACAATCATCGCATAGATAAGGGTTGAATTTGGTTTAGTATTACCCTGTGGAAAGTTAAAGTTTGTTTGGTATGGATTAAAATTTAGATTTTAATGCAAGTCAAATTCAATAATTAATTTTAACCATATGAGACTCACTACTTTTTAATCACACGTTTTATTTTGCTTTTATCAAAATGTATCAAAAATTTAATTTTAATCCCCACCAAACAGGGAACAAAGTTTCTACTCATGTCTTATACCTTGTAATCGCTTCCTTTCAGGATGGACGAATCGATTATGAGGAGTTCGTTGCAATGATGAAAACTGGAACGGATTGGAGAAAGGCATCCCGTCAGTACTCAAGAGAGAGGTTCAAGAGCTTGAGCCTTAATCTCATGAAAGATGGCTCTCTGCAGCTTCAAGATGGTCTTACCGGTCAAACTGTTGTCGTTTGAAGTTTCACAATCACAATTCGGTTTGAGTTCATTTATTCTTTCTCTTCTCCTGATAGCCAGACGAATAGACTTCAACTCGCTGGCTTTGACACCTGATACTTCTTGGCACGTGAAGCTCCTCAAAGGAGCTTCAAGACTCGGGTTTTGATTGATAATGCAACATTTGGTTTTTATTGTCGAAATTGTTGGCTTTTGGCATAACGAGTAATGGGTTTCGGGGATGATTTTTTTTACGAGTTTTTGTTAATAGGATGTGTAGGCATATGATATAGGTTCCATGTTTGTGTTTCACCCTTCTGTATATGTGTTACTTTGTTCTGTACTTTGTGCCGTTTTAAACCAAGCACATATAACAGTTAAATTTGTTAATTTAGAAATTGGAGATGAGAATTCTTAGATATCAAGACTTCACATTCTGCAGTCGCAACGAAAAAGGGTAATTACCAACTTACCTAAGCTTATAAGTTGCAAAATCCACAGTTGTTCGGATTTTGGACTACACAATTTGTGAGCCCCCAACTTATAAGCTAGTGCAATTATTTGCCAGACATGTTTTAACACATTGTTAATTATCAAACTTATAATGTTGTTTTAGTGAAGTCATTCTATCATCTCCGTTTTTCTGTATGACGGAAGACTGACTAAAGTACCTATGTGATTTACATATAATAAACAAGATTTTACATGATTAAAAAGGAAACATTGAGAATTTCTCTCGTTTCTCTTGTTGAGTCGAGCTTAGCAAATGTCTCAGTTTATTTCAATTCCATCCATAGACTAATAGATTGGTTTAGTAAACTGTCAATTACTATTGTTTATTTAATTTGTGGACATATTCAACTAGATTATGACTTGACAATTTAATGATGTAAGAAAAGTCCACATTAGATTAGCATGACGAGTTGTGTCCAACACATTGTGGTCCTCTGTTGATACTAGTCTTTCTAGTCTAATTTCTTGATGAGATTATCTTTGTTATTTTAATTTTTTAAATTACACCAGTAAAAACGAGAACAAAAGTTTGTTCCCCTAAGATTGTTACATCAATTTTATGAAACACACATTCTTAAATACCATATTCGTGATTTTTCATTTTTTCCCCTCATTTTCAAGCTGATCCTTTATTTTTATTTTTTTTTCTCCTTATCGTTTATTTTGTTTGTTACTGGACCTGTCAATCCTTTGCAAATTCTCTAACTTATGTTTACCTCCTTTGACACTAATATTGAAAAGTGTTATTTCTGTATAATGTGAAATGTTCGACAGTTTCTTACACTATCACAAACACAATGGAAAAAATCGACTGAAAGTGTTAAAATAATTAGATTTCAAGCACTGAAAATGAAAGTCGCTTTTTAAGTATTTGACGGAAACATGTGATGGTCATAAGGTATTTAGAGATGCTAAAAGTTTATATTCTAACATTGTTTATTTGGTACAATATGTTGTCTATCATAAACAGAGTAAGCAAATATTGCAAAGTGAGGACGTGTATATTGATGGTGCTATTATTCACTTGAAAATACTTCTTTCATTTTCTAAAATGTAACTGTTAAAAAATTGCTACTCAAATGAAATTTGAACATATATTTCATGAAAAGCTTATTATTCATAGAAAGAAGCATTTGATGAAAATGTCGATGAAATAACACATCGAGCTGAAAAATCTTTTAATGTTGATTATTTTTCATATATAATTGATAAAATTCTCCAATTAAATTAAAGTTCGAACAAGTTCAAAAATATAAAAATAATTTTGAATTTTTGTTTGACTTAAAAATGCAGACTGCTGATGATAATTATCTGAAGTGTTGATGTGATAATCTTGAAGAATTTTTGAAGATCGACATAGATATGTTATTGATGATGGGCAATAGTTATTTTTTTTAGCTGCAAATTGTTAGAAATTGTAAGCCAAAAAAACCAAAAAGATGATTAAAGTGTTAGATTTTATAAAAATGATGAACTCTTATTTTTCAAATGTGAAGATTGCTTATAAAATATTATTGACTACTAGTTATAGTTGTATATGTAGAGAGGAGCTTATAAAAGCTGAAGTTGATAAATTTTACATTTAGTCAACAATGTCACAAGAAATGTTTGATGGATTGGCGAAGGTATTTATTGAAAAAAATCTAAAACAAATTGATTGTAGTCGTATAATTGTTAATTTTCTATCAANTTTTAGCTGCAAATTGTTAGAAATTGTAAGCCAAAAAAACCAAAAAGATGATTAAAGTGTTAGATTTTATAAAAATGATGAACTCTTATTTTTCAAATGTGAAGATTGCTTATAAAATATTATTGACTACTAGTTATAGTTGTATATGTAGAGAGGAGCTTATAAAAGCTGAAGTTGATAAATTTTACATTTAGTCAACAATGTCACAAGAAATGTTTGATGGATTGGCGAAGGTATTTATTGAAAAAAATCTAAAACAAATTGATTGTAGTCGTATAATTGTTAATTTTCTATCAAAAAAATTTAGAAGAGTAAATTCTCTTTTACAGGTGAAAGTTTTAGGTTATTATTTTTGTAACTTTTTTACATATATTTTTAAAAAAAAATATTTTAATTATATATTTTTAAATGGATTCATATTTGAAATTAGAGCTCCCAAAATTTCAAGACAGATCCTGTAAACAATGTCAAGTGTCATTAATCTTTCCCATTGTTACTAGAAATGACTCAAATTTTTTTATGTATCACTTGTACGTAAAGTATTTATTACTATTAAAAGTTAAAACAATTGTATGTTTTGTAATATTAATCTAATTTAACGTTTAACTTTTCACATTTTTTTTCAACTAGCTAGCAATCTTATACATTGTCCCGTTCATGTCTCTTATGTATTTTTTTTCATCGCTTTTTTATATTCAACCTTCCACTATTAGAACATCTTTTTGATGTATTAAGTCAAGTCCTTTCATTTAGAACAGGATTATCAATTTTTAGTAGAGAATGAAAATCAAATCAATCTCCTCTACATAAAACCAAGGGCATTCACACGTGCAAGTCGAATGTAAGATGGTGTTTTTGATGATGGACATGTGAGTAACATGTAATAAATAACCTATTAGGAGGGGTTAAGAGTGGACAAAATGTCCAGACGAAATCAAACCAAACCAAAATCGAACCAAACCAAGCAGTTCGATCGGTTCTACAAAAAAAAATTAATAATTTTGATTCTTTGAACAAAAAATAATTTGCTTATAGTTTTGGTTCGATTCTAATTCTAGAACCCAAACTGAGAAACAAACTTAAAGTATAATTTTATTTGAGGTAATTAGGCCGACTACCCTCTAAAAATGACTAATTTGAAAACTACCCCTAAAATTAACTAAAACCCTTTCACCGTAAATAATACACAATATACCTCCAATATCTTAGCAAGCTCAAATCAGAAGTCATAATTCCGGCCAAAACTCTCAGGTCATGAAAGTTCTGTAAGATGGGGATCAATGGATTTACCCACAGGTGATGCCAGATCTTCTGATCAAATAAAACCACGGTATTTAGGGAAATATAAACACCCATTCCTGATGAATAACTATTGGAAACTTGTGTCATTTTGCCATTGAATTCGTAGTTTTTGATGAATAACTCATCCAGAAACACAGGCGGACAAACCCTTTCCTCCGATCTAATATTTTTCTCTTCTTGAATTTATAATACTTTTTTGAATATATTTTTTTTAATTTCCATCACTTATTTGAGTGTTTATTTATTTTTTAAATGTAAGTTACAGTTGTAAATAAACTATCTTCCAACAACAAAAGTTATAAATAAGTTGTTTATTTAATTTATTGTCAAAATAATTAAAATTTTACTTGTAAAATTTAAAATATCAACACATCTAAACTTGTTCTTAAAAAACTAGGAATAGTTTGTTGGGCACAATTGTCAAAAATGCAAAGTATTGGTCGGTCATGAACACTGGACAAAGAAATACCGCATTTTTTTACTTCAAAATAACTTTTACCATGATTTTTCTAAATGCCTCCCATTTTATGGGTATTTATGTAATTACCCCATTTTATTTTTTTGTATGAATTTGATCTTATATTAATTGAAGCCAGCCCAATATCTATTATTTTGGTACAGTCCATAAATCTTGTTTAGCCCATTAATTTTAATTGTATTCAATATTTGTGTTTAAATATCACTTCAATGCATTATTTCAAATTCAAACCCTCAAAGTCTCTGAACGCTTTCCTAAATTCCTAATCCCTCAAACCTCAAAAACGTAGCTTTTCTGTGTGGAAGCTCCAACTTTATCGCCACCAATTTACCGTTCCTCCAAGCCATGAAGGGTATAATAAAAAATATCATAATTTACTGAACATATTCTTTTCTTTTAAAGTTTTTTGTGCAACTTTATACATAATAGTCAAAGATTCTAGCCAGATAATATTTTTATTGAATTGTGATATAAGTCAATTTGAAAAAAGAAAGTTAAAGTAGACTACAAATATTTTCTTATTATTCAATATTCTATTATTTTTTGGATTTTGGTACAGTATGACGTGCATTATCATGATGGGTCAATCTCACATTTATTCAATATAAAGCTTTTGTTTCTACTTTTACATTTTTTACTCGTATAAGTGTTGTTAAATGCTAATTGAAATTTTGCCTTCTCTATTTAGTAATTTAGATGGATTCTGATGTAGAAAAAGTTGTAAAGCAGCCTAAAGAGAGTCAGAGGTATGAGCACATTTCACGAAGTTATCGAATGGGAAGATTGCAAAATGCAATTACTGTAAGAAAGTCTACAAGTGTAATGGAACTTCTACTTTGCGAAAGCAATTAAAAACTTGTTTTGTCAAATATTGCAAGAGATGTGCTTGCCATTCTTGTATCTACAGTTGTTTCTGAGTCGGCATTTAGTACTGGAGGGTGCATTCTTGATTGTTTTAGTAGTTCTTTAACTCCTACGACAGTTGGGGCTTTAATTTGTACCCAAATTTGGTTATGAGAAGAATCTAGGCTTTTAAGAGTAACTCAAGACAGAATTTGCAATGGGGAGACGGAGTTCTATGAAGAAATTGAATCTGGTAAAATTTATTTTATAAAATATTATTACGTTACGTCTTATTAATTGTAAATGGTTTTAATTTATTTTTGTTTGTTTTGATTGTATATTTTGAATTATGTTTGTGGAGTTTCTCAAAATTGCAACATAAGTAATGAAGTATTAAACGGTTAAAAGTTATTTGATGGTAAGGGTTAAGTTGCTTGGCTTGGTTATTTTGTCACCACCCTTGCTTATTAGTTTCGAGTTTTAACTTATTTTAGTTTCATTTTTCATTTTTCCCATGTAGGTCTAACGACTTCATGTAAAGAAACTGATTGGACGGAGGATGAAAATGGAACTCAATATTATTAACTTCTCTATGACTCATTTGTTTATATTTTATTTGTTAGTTTGGACTTTTATGATGATTATTGATAATTTGAACTTGCTAAATGTTTTGATGTTTATATTTTTAGTTTAAGTATATATTAGTAACTTATGAATATGATGTAAGTCTGAAAATTTAAGTAATATTACTAGAACCAAACCAAACTGAACCAGAACCAAATGGTTCGATTTGGTTCGATTCCACATCTTACAAAAAAAAACTATTTTGTTCATGGTTTGGTTCGGTTCTCTTGGAACCAGAACTAAATGGAATCACTTCCACTCCTAGGAGGTACACAAAAGTTAGAAACGACTGTTAATACCGTAGGTTGATAAACAACTTACATTTGGTTGGTTAGTTGGTAAGGCAATAGCCTCACGATGGATTATGTCTAAAAAGCCTGTTAGGAGAGTAAAAAGACTTATTAGTCTGAAAAAAGGTTATTGACAAAATCACCCTTCCTCAAAATCTCATTTTGCCAGCTTCCAAAGAAAGAAAATAAAAATCATATGGTTAATTTCACAAACGGTCACTGAAATTACGTGAAAATTAAAAAAAGGTCACTAAAGTTCAAAACTTGCAGAAATGGTCATTGAAGTTTCATACAATTTCAAAAACGATCACTGAACTTAGTTTTAGGACTATTGTATTTTAATTCAAACCTAAAGTACCAAAACACGTGGACATAGAAGTTGGAAGACTTCAAGTGCAAAATTCAACTTAAAATCCCCTAGACCCAAACCCAGACCACCACTTTTCGCGCCCCATTCCACCACTTTTCGGCAACGAAAACCACTAGACCAATGCACCACTTTGAAGCCCTCGCTGCCCTCTATACAACCCACCCAAGAACCGTTCCTAACTCGGACAGTGGTGGTCGAAATTTCGTCCCAAAGTAGACCTCTCGCATAGTTGGTAGTTGTGTGTAGCACACTTTGGGACATAATTCTGGCCACCATCATTAGATTTAGGGGCTGTTCTTGTGGGTTTTGTAGAGGGCAGCGAGGGATTCAAGGTGGTACATTGGTCCGGTGGTTTTGGTTGCCGAAAAGTGGTAAAATTTCGTCTCAAAATGGGCCTCTCGCAGAGCACAAAACTGTCACTGTGCGAGTGGCCCATTTTGGGACGAAATTTTGTCCACCACCGTCTGAGTTAGGGACGTTTCTTGGATATGTTACGTAGAGGGCAACGAGAGCTTCAAGATGGTATATGTTCGATGGTTTTGGTGGCCCGAAGGTGGTGAAATTTCGTCCTAAAGTGGACCTCTCGCGCAGCACAAAACTGCATGCTGTGCAAATAGCCCAATTTGGGACAAAATTCTGGCCACCACCGTCTGAGTTAGAGGTGGTTCTTGGATGGGTTACTCAGAGGGTAGTAAGGCATTCAAGTTAGTATATTGGTCCAGTAGTTTTGGTGGCCAAAATGTGGTGGAATTTCGTCCCAAATTGGGCCTCTCGCATAGCACAAAACTGCCGGCTGTGCGAGTGGCCCAATTTGGGACAAAATTTCGGCCACCACCGTTTGAGTTAGGGGCGGTTCTTGGGTATGTTACGTACAGGATAGTGACGCTTCAAGGTGGTGCATTGGTTCGGTGGTTTTGGTGGCTGAAAAGTGGTGGAATTTCGTCCCAAAATGGGCCTTTCGCACAGCACAAACTGCCGACTGTGCGAGTGGCCCACTTTGGGACGAAATTTCAACCACAATAGTCTGAGTTAGGGGTAGTTCTTACGTGGATTGCGTAGAGGGCAGCGAGGGCTTCAAGGGGGGTATATTGCTCCAGTGATTTTGGTGGTCGAAAAGTGGTGGAATTTTATCCCAAAGTGGGCATCTCGCACAGCACAAAACTGTCGACTGTGCGAGTGGCCACTTTGGGACGAAATTCTGGCCACCACCATCTGAGTTAAAGGGACGGTTATTGGGTCCGTTGCATAGAGGGTAGTGAAAGCTTCAAGGTGGTATGTTGCTTCGATGATTTTGGTGGCCGGAAAGTGGTGGAATGGGGCGCGAAAAGTGGTGGTCTGAGTTTGGGTTTGGGGGATTTTAAGTTGAATTTTACACTTGAAGTCCTCCAGATTCTATGTCCACGTGTTTTGGCACTTCAAGTTTGAATTAAAATATAATAGTCCTAAAACTAAGTTTACTGACCGTTTTTGAAATCACGTGAAATTTCAGTGACTATTTCTAGAAGTTTTGAATTTTAGTGACTATTTTATAATTTTCACGTAACTTCACTGATCGTTTGTAAAATTAACCAAAAAATCATCACTTTTAATTTGACCGCCATTTCACAATCTCATCTTGTTGAGATAATTTAATCAATCATCATTAAACTTTGTTATAAATTACTATTTATTCATTAAAATTTAAAAGATTATTTGTTGCTCAATCAAATTTGAATAAAATTATTCATCAATCACTCGTATAATTTTCATCAGTATTAGTTATGGCAATGAGTAACCTCTTAAATCAAGTGTAATTTATACCAAAAATTAATTAGCAAAGAATAATTTTTTAAATTTCGATAATCAACTAGTGACGTGGTACGTACAGCAAAGTTGAGTTACTATTGATTAAATTAACGCCACCTTGTCACCTTCTTCCTTGGATCATCAAAATTTCCAGGCACATTCCCCGCAAATTCCACCAAGATTCTCCGTTTTCCCTCTCATCTCATTCCACCTTTACATACATATAGAAGTACATATATATAACCGCACGGTAAAAAAAAAAAAAACCAGAGAAAAATGGGTGTAGATTATTACAATATTCTCAAAGTTAACCGCAATGCGAGCGACGAGGACTTGAAGAAGGCTTATCGGCGCCTGGCCATGATTTGGCACCCAGACAAAAATGCCAACAAATCAGAAGCCGAGGCCAAGTTCAAGCAAATTTCCGAAGCCTACGACGTTTTGAGCGACCAAGAAAAACGCCAGATCTACGATCTATATGGCGAGGAGGGTCTCAAGTCCGGCCAAGCTCCACCGCCCAAACGAAGTGCCCGAGGTTATGGTACTAATCAGCGACGTCCTGACCCGAATTTCCGGTTCAATCCTCGGACCCCTGCTGATATTTTTGCGGAAATTTTTGGGGACAGTAGTAATGGGGGTTATAGTGGGAATGGGAATAATGGTGGTGGTGGCAGCGGGGTGAAGAGAGATGAGTATTTTAGGAGTACAAATATGAATGGTGGGACGAGGTATGGAGGTGGGGAAAATTCAGGTGGTGGTGCGGGGGGATTGAGAAAGGCACCACCGGTGGAGAATGAGTTGATGTGTACCTTGGAGGAGCTGTACAAGGGTGCTACGAGGAAGATGAAGATATCAAGAAATGTTCTTGATGGCCATGGGTAAGCTTTCACGTTTTTTTTCCTTTCGGTTTCATTTTTAGAATAATGAATGAATGGGTGAATATTTGGATTCTAACATGTATAATGATTGGAATTTGTTTCTTGAAATTCTGGATTTGATTCATTTTGGTTGCATTGTTATATTTGTAAGTTCAGTTTTTGTTGGTTGTTGTAGCCAAGAATGATGTGTCATTTTGGGATCGGCCACATTAGCGTGGCAATAGAAGTTAAAGTCTGTGAGTTAACCCAGCCAGGTCATTGAATACTTGCATTGTTATATTTGTAATTTTAGTTGTTATATCCAAGAATGAAGTGTCATTTTGGGATCGAGTCAAATTAACGTGGCAATAGAAGTAAAAGTCTGCAAGTTAACCGAGCCAGGAAGTGGTCTAGCTCCTCGCGCCTTGAGCAATGGCCGAGTCATGCCTCAGTTTGTTCGATTATACCTATCTCCGATTGAGCGAAGAACGCATCAACCTCTGACTATTGAACGCATACCAGAAATGTACTTTTTCATTTCGGGATCTCTTATGTTATCTTATTATCTGGGACTAGTAGAAGATGTGTGTTAGCACTTTACATACAAAAGAAAGTTGTCCTCTTGATGATCTTCTAGTGCTCAAGAAGTTGTTTCTTCTTGCTTTTACTTTTATTTTGTGCACAGCCGCAAAAAGATTTGAGTTTGGGAGAAGGTATTAGTCATGTAAGTTGGGTTGCTCATGTGTACGTATTCAGCTCCTCATTTCACTTTCCAACTTCTAGGTAGCCCTAAGATAAAGTTGAGCACAATCATTGAGCTTTGAATGGGTTTCTGCTATCAGCTCATTGGCTTGCCAGCAGTAGTAAGAATTCTCATTCCCTGTCAAATACTTAGTTGGACAGAAGATCAATTCTACGAGGGACGGTACAAAATAGATGATGTGTTTCAGTCTCTCTTTTCACACTACAAGGGATTCTTAATTCCACTTTGTTGACTGGCGCTATCTGCACTTTCGTGTCTCTTCCGGGATCTGCACTAGGAGTTTCTCAGCAACAAAGCTTACACCTAGTTGCATTAGTTCATCTGAAGTTCTTTAACCTTATGCTTGCATATCAAGAAGATTCATACAAATATAGATGACAAACGAAGTGAGAGAAGTAAAGGAGTTGATGCCTTCAAGGAGACTGTGTCCTAGGCCACCCCATAAGCCTTCATCTTTATTTGTTTTGGAAAACCAAATGGCCACTACCAACAAGACCATTCTCAATCTGACAGATGTTATTATAATTATAAAAGCTCCGCATTCGATACCCGTGGAGAAGGACACAATGCAGTGTCCTTTTCTTATATTGTTTCAAACAAAACAAAGGACAAGAAACTTACAGGGATGCCTCCACTAAAGGTGAACTAGGAATGCCCCAACTTAGAGACTGTCGTTCAATTGTCCAAGATTCAGCTGCCACCATTTGTTGCTTGGACCAACTCCAATTAGCTCATATACCACTGTAGAATCAAGATTATAATGCTCACTTCAATGATGGCAACGAAAAGGTCTCTTTGTCGGTTCTTGAGGAAACCAAGTGATCATGAAGATAGCAACGAAGAGTATTTCCGAAGTACCTGTAACTATGCAAAAATCAGCGTGCACATACCTTCTGACAAGCTCAACAGAGGTGGTATGTGCTAAAAAATGGCCAAACTCCTCTGGATGACTGGATGACCAAGGGCAAAGACTGAGAGCTTATGCTTAAAGAGACTCAATCTTTGTGACTTGGTCAAGCTCATGTCTCAAGAGATGGCCGAGCTTACTCCTCAAGGAATGGCAGAGCTTGTGTCTCATGGGATGGTCAAACTGATACCTTATGAGATGGCCAAGCTTGAAAGATTGCTCATAAAGGTGTTGAATCCTAAGTTTCTTGCTCACTTTTTCTCTCTGGAGATCAAGCACTTCTACGGCTGAATCTGTAATTCTTTTGGACTACTCTGGAGCACCCCTGAACACTAGGATTTTGACTCCGAAATGTAAGCAAATGCAGCAAATCATAGTCAATAACTCACTAAAATTTTTAAAAAATAATAAAAAAATTAATGTAACTTAAGATTTTAGCAACTAGCCCTCAAACCTTTTATCTTCTCCTGTTGAAAAAGTTCATTTCCAGCTATATATGGTAGAGAAAAGAAACCCAGATTTTCTTAGCTATCCTACATCTGGTTCTTTCTACCTATTGCTTGCAGTATTGTAGGATTAAAAAGTGCTAAATCTGTGCCTTGCAGTTTACGTTTTTATCTGTAATCGCTGGCTCTCTGAAACCATTAGTACTATGAGCATGCATGCAGTGGTTATCATGATTGACAATGTTCTTTCCAGTTTTTCTTTTACTCTTTGTTTTCGGATGTTACAATGTTTTGATTTCTTATTATTTCTATGCATTTAGTTGATTGTTTCTGGCTTACTATGGTTTCCTCAAAAAATACGAGGTATAATTTGATTTGGATATTTTTTTCTTTTACACTTTGTTTTCAGATGATACAAAATACATGGACCTTGTGGAGAATAAATGGACTATAGCTTAGCATGAGTTTTCACAATTTACTCAATTTTTTACTTCATAAAATCAGTTGAGAAAACATTTAGGCATCCCTCAAAAAGCCCATGTTGGACCCAACTATAAATTTTAGCCCAGCCCAAAGTGTAATCCTTGGTCCACCGTGTTATAATGTGTTGAATTCCTTATCATTTCTGTGCATTTGCTTTATTTGATTGTTTCTGGAATACTACGATTACCCCAAAAATATGAGGCATCCTTTGATTTGGATTTGTCTGCAGTTGTCTTTGAGGTCTGAATTATAGTATAGGCCATTGCCTTCGGCAAAATTGAGTTACTAAAAAGGAAATGTTCAAAGATAATTTGATGGGCTGTTTGTTGCAAATTTTGTATTGCTACATCCGAGGAATACTGATTTGTTAAATTCCATTAAGATTTTTTTTCCCGACTGCTTCTTCTAGGAATTCCTATACAACTTACGCAACTCATTAAAAGCTTTTTTGGTTAACCCTGCTATGGTCCTGAATCTGTTAGTATGAGACATTTTCTTTTCCAAGTGAAATCCTCCTGGATGGTGCCACAATCTGTTTGATGCACAACAATGTGTTGAACTGTGATATGCACTTGAAATGGATGTCTGAGTAGCAAAGGCTTTGCCTCTTTGGAGCAACATTAGTTTCTTTTCTACTCAAGGTGTTTATTATAATCTACAACTACTGTGTGATGCTTTTTTCTCTATTTGTTCTGTTGATCAAATTATGAGAAACCTTTTATGATATTAAGGTATATGTTTAACCTAATTATTCAAATATTAATTTATAATTAGAGGCGTGCTTATGTTTAGTCTTGAACATTTGTATGCTCATATTACACTTGAAAATTTTGATTCATGTGTTTCTTTTTGAGAGTTCTTTTGAGTGAATGTTTGATGTACTTGGACTTTGCCTTGATACAAACTTTGTTATCCCACAGTAAACCTCGGGTGTTCGAGGAGATCTTAACTATTGATATAAAACGAGGTTGGAAGAAGGGAACGAAAATAACTTTCCCGGAGAAAGGCAACGAAGAGCCTGGTGTCATCCCAGCAGATCTTATTTTTGTCATAGATGAGAAACCTCATCCTTTGTATACAAGGGACGGTAATGATTTGATTTTGAAGCACGAGGTTACACTTCTTGAATCCCTCACGGGGAAAACTATCGAGCTAACGACACTAGATGACAGGAATATCACGATCCCTATAACAGAGATCGTCAAACCGGGACACGAGGTAGTTGTTCCTAATGAAGGAATGCCAATTTCAAAGGAACCTAGGAAGAAGGGAAATCTGAGGATCCAAATTGATGTGAGGTACCCGGAAAAACTCACCGAAGCACAGAAACATGAATTGAGGAGAGTTTTTGGAGGAAGCTTGTGATAGCTTGTCACAGGTATTAGGCGTGAGAATATTGGCGCAAGCATATGATTCAACCGTTGGATGTAAATACGTACATGCATGTGATTGAAGAATGTGAATAATGGAGGGATGCTTATATAACCCTTGTTTGATCCCCATTATTTCTAAAATACATTGCTTTCTTTCTTATTTTCAATCACATATTATTTAATAGAAAATTACTACACGCGAATCAAATTTTTTTTTTAATTTTTTAACCAAACATTGTTCATCAATTCACTATTCCAAAATATATTTTTGTCAAAAATGGGGCTCAAACAGGCTTATAAGATGGATGACCGATTCTTGTCTTGGCAGCTTGGATGACTCCGTAGACAAGTGTGAAATGTCTCTTGCTAAAGAAATTGGATATTTCGACGTCTAGGATAGATACGACGTCCATCATAATGGTATGACCTCGTTTTTTGTTATTGCTAGAAATTGTTGTCATATACAAGGTATACTTGAAAAGTAGATTTAATTTATTTTCACTGTGGATTAGATGGATTTTTGGACTTGTTGGTCTTAGAATTATCTCGAATGCACTTTCTATTTTTTAGGAGTTAGGTTTGGCATAGGAGAATTCAGAAAATAATGGAAAGAAAAGTGGTTAGTGCAAGAAACCCCAGTGGCATGCTTGGTTGGCAGGGCAGCATAATTTATTTTGTTACGTACCTCTCTTGTTTAATCTCATCCGTGTTCTAATTCTATTTGCTCTAGCGTACCGAACATGCTCTTAAAGAACCACAATTAAATGGCTGCAACTTTTTCATTTACATTTCAAACTTAGTGCTTGGAATTTTTCTGATTGTTACCTAAAACAATTTCTGAATTAGAGAAGAAAAAGGTTAATGACAGGTGAACAAACCAACCTTAAAAATAATATAAATTAGTGTTAGGTTTGTTTGGCAAAGTCTTAACAATAATTGAAATTTTGTTTAGTAATTTAGCATGACGTGGTTTTAAATATTGAAAAATTCATAAAATATGTTACGTACAAATATTTACACATGCATTCGTGTATGCGTGTTGTAATGTAAACGTCGATTATTGGCATTTTATCTTCTAGTGTTGAAACCATTGACAATTGGTTCTAAGTGGCTAGCCAAAGAAAAGGGAAACAATACGAGGTTGTGATTACGGTCCGCTCTCGTCACCCCCGGTGGCACTGTATGCCTTTGTTGATCTGTTTTGACAATACAGATGAATGTCTCTTTCTCCTCCCCGTCAGTTGAACCACTTTACGATTCAATGCTTGTCTGTATTCCTTTCAGCAGGTAACTATTCAGATAAGTTTCTTTCTGACGTGCTGTTAGCTTCCGTTATTTATATCCATACCACAAAGTACAGAATAATTTTGTCCAGTGTTGTATTACCTTGTAAAATGTAGCATCATTTACTAAATTAATTTTGAAATGAAATTTGAAAGATGTTAGTGATAATACACATTATGCGTGTCGAAGCCCTTGTTTGATACCCATTTTCTTGGCATTTTTTTGACCGTTAGAACAGTAAAGTGGGCCATTCTTTTTTTTTTTTTTTTAAAACTCAGCAGCATGTGAATTCTTCAAAATAACACTCTCAACATACAATGAAATAAATGTAAAGGGACAAAAATGTAATTTCACGTGGACTAACAATAATTGCAGCTGTGAAAAAGGACACCTAACGGTTAGAATTTTTCTACAAAATAAATGACAATGGCTACCAAACAAAGGCGAAGTATGAGGTGTTACGGTCAAGTACGGATTTACTTGTTTTAAGAATGGGATTTGAGACATTTTCACTAGGCTGCATGTGCCATATTTGTTATGTCATTGTGGGGTCTACATGTGAAATGATTGAGTTGATTCCTGTAACACACAAAATATTAGTGAGGCTTTAATATTACTCGTATGCAGATTTAGTTCAAGCATCAAACGAGTTAGGCAGTGCATTAGAATTTGTAGGCTCCAATTTTTAAAATCTACAATTTGTGTATCTGTTTTTCTTATTCAAAATTTGGTCGATAATTAATAATAAATAAAAAATGATTAAATCATTATATCGAAGAACTTTTCGTCATTGATTATTTTCTCCATTAATTTCTTTTATAGTTGTTTTCAGAAGGACTCCCTTAACAATTCTGTCAAATGTCCCAAATTTCTTGAGCTACATTTGCTCACACGCACAACCCATGTTCAGTTCGTGCCTTATTTCTTTTTCAACTTGTTTTTTTCTTGAAAAGCAAAAGAAACTAAAAGTTGCTCGAGTAGTATGAGTTGAGCAACATGCAGCTCTCAGTTTATCGTGCAAATACTTGTCAATCCCTGATTAGATGAATATAATTCATTACAAAAGTGATTTTGATGAATTATTGTATAAAACATTTACCTTTGCAAAGCTTGTCTTTTAGTTACTTTCCACGGGAAAATATCTGCATAATATAATATATATGTAATAACATGGTTCTTTTCCCGTTTTTGCCTAATGTAATATATGTACTAAATGAAAATGTTTGATTCTCTAGCCCCACCACACCACTTGTGACATTATTCAAAGAATCTCTCAATATTTAATGATTTAAAAAGAAACTTACTTGGTATTGGAGAAGTTTTCTCACTGGATCATGCTATGTGTACATATCGTACACATAAGAATTGATATAATGTGAGTGGAGTGGGGTCCACGATACTATTTTCCGCATAATATAATATATGACATTATTGTACCAAGAAAAGGGCTTTTTGCCTAATGTAATATATGTACTAAATGAAAATGTTTGATTCTCTAGCCCCACCACACCACTTGTGACATTATTCAAAGAATCTCTCAATATTTAATGATTTAAAAAGAAACTT
>CAIGRB010003820.1:900-24513 GCA_903798255.1 Fraxinus quadrangulata | reverse complement strand
AACTTTTTTTTAAATAACTTTTTATTTTATTTTAATTTTTTAAGTAACATTTTTTTAAAAAATAAGTTTTTATTTTAAATATTTTTTAAATTTATTATATATATAATACAAAGTTACTGTTTTACCCTTTTTAAATTTAATGAAAATGGTAAAAAAAAGTTGGGTGATCATGATGAAACGTTATATGCAATTGAATGGCTATGGTGAAATAAAATCAAATTGGGTGGTCATGGTAATATTAATTATATAGTTGGGTGACCATAGTGAAACAAAATCAAATTGAGTGGTCATAGTGACGCCAAATATAAAGTTGGGTGGCCATTGATGAATTTAACCCGATCATGATACGAATTTTAGTTGGAACATAACTTTTTTTTTTTCTCTCTTTACTAATAATTGCAGTTTGCCCTACAGCAAAAAGATGCACATGAGTTTCTGCATAGATATTTTTCTGCAGTTGGGCAAGTAGTATTAAATAAACAAAGTGAACTAAAATTATAGGTTTTGGGGTTTACTCAATTGGGATTGTGATGAATTATAAAAATCTTTCTAACTTTTGATGTCCTCAATTGAGATTTTAATGAAATTCTTTAAAATTTATATATTCTCAATAATTAATGGATTTACAAAGATTTTATTAATAAAGTGATTTTAAAAGATTTGGATGGATTTCAAATTTAAAAATAATTAAAATTAAATCTTTTGAAATCTCACCAAAGATGCAAAAGTACTATAGAATATTCATTCCCCCATTTTAAATCTCGTACAAAGTATATTTCGATAAAAGTCATCGTCGAGGACGGAATATATTAATTCTTGCGACGTTGAAGATAAAGATGCGCCAAAAAAAGTACAATAATACTGAAAAGTTAATTATCTTAAAATTTGATGCAATTAAAAAAAAATTAGTGTATTATTACCCTTGATTATCTACAAAGTTTGCACTTTTGTCATAATTAAGTGACTAATGTGCTTGAATGATGTCAATTTGAAGCAATTTTTCTAGTATAATATAATTAATTTAGTACTTCAAAATGGTTTATATATACCAACATGCATAAAAGTCTTCCCTTTTTTCATTCATGACTTTTTATAGCGTGGTTGACTTTCTTTTATTTAAGTAAACAGCAACCAAAATTTTTGGCATTTTCACTAAACACAATGATAAGTTTCCAGAAGTTTCCATAGTCAATTGACTGAGGATAACTTAAAGAGAACAATTTACACAAAAATGATACTGCAAATAATATTTATAATTACAATTGTGCTAATCAACCTATGTTTCTACTCTTCTATTTATGTAAATTTCTTGAATTGAATTGACACTATGAATGGTAATAAAGAAGAAGAATGGGGAAAAAAATTGATAGGGTAAATTGCACAGTTCGTCTCTAAAATTTTGGAGTACACTTGCTACTTTGCTCAAAGGTTGGGGACAAATGATGCAATTTACCCTTTTCTTTATAGAGGTAACATGCAATAAAATATTATTTAGAGTAACAGATATTTCGGAGAGGGGACCTCCTTGACTATTTTTAGATTGTTCAAGGCCCACCTTTAAATTAAATTAATTTTTAAAAATCATCTTTATTTTTTGGGTCTGTTTGTCATTGATGTAATGCTTGAGTTCAGATTTTGGGGTAAAACGTTAAATTAGTCATTAAGATGGGTTTTTGGGACTGATTACAATTCCACTTGTGTCATTTTCATAGATTTTTTTTTTTTTTTTGAGGTCCAAAATTTGTTGTCATATTAATGAGATAGAATTTATTTTAGTGGCTCTTTTCGGTTACGTGCACAATTTTTTATTTTTTGATTCGTCGTTGTAAAATACGATACAACATTGAGTTCTAAATAAAACTATTTGAAAAGGTGAAATGCTTGTAAAACATTTTTCTAAGTTTAGTTGAAAAATGTGGATAGGAAAACTTAAAAACATGGCGAGCTCCAGTTTTCTGAAAATCATACTAAGATGTTCCTTTCATTACGAGGAGCAAACCTACTTAAGTTAAATGTTTCATTTTTCAACATCTCGAGGTTTTGAAATATGCTTTACGAGAAAACTTAGTATTGAGATAAGCCTTAAGGGAAACAATCATGGTACACGTACATTAACTTTTTACATTAAATTTGATATTCTTTGACATGAAGTTCATCATAACGATTGATTTTTAAAACATTTTATCGCATCTCGACCAAATTTTTGATACAGAGAAAAAAATGTCAACAAGAATGTCAAAAACAACGTGCAAGTAGCTTAATTGTGGTTGAAAACATAAATCATGGTCGTGCTCTTTTGCCTTTTTTTCTTGGCACCACCCACTGTGATGACTCTTTAAGTATATGTACGAAACAAGGATATATTTAGTGGACGGAATAATTGACCAAAGAATTGCGAGCGGAAAAGTCATCAAGTGAACGCGACTAAATTTTGTACCAATAACGTGTTTTGACCACTACTCAATGACTTGTCAATTGTGATTTGCAATTAGTAGTTCGTATCACTTAAAAGCTCTTCATGTCACCAAAAAATGGTTTGAAAAGATAAAACTTATAGGTACTTCCAAACATTCACGGAAGAAATGATTAGGGGAAATTGGATGTAATGATTAACCTTTTAAATTATCGTCGATTTTTAGAATGTTCAAGAATTTAAGAATCAAGAACATGTTCTCTTTATCATTTTCAAATCATTTTCTATTTTCGATTTTTCAAAATAGTGAAAATGCGTTATCTTTTTTATTTTCGAAAACGCGTTTTTGAGTTTTGGGTGTTTTCTAAATAATTTTTCAAAATGTCAAAAAGAACACATTTTCAATAATCTCAAAATGGACATTCAAAACACAAAATTGAAAATGAATTCAAAACACAAAACATAAAACTGAAATATAAAGAGAATAGCCCCTAAATTATTTGTAGCTTTTAAATTTATGGAGATTTGGATATAAACTAGCAGTCTAGCATTCATAAAAGAAAGATAATCCTATTTATTGAAGGAATCAATCATTCACATCCTTTAACGGTATATTCAGTATTATTTATTTGTACCAACTTTATATAATTAACTTATCGATTCGAGTCTTCTTACATATGTTAACTTTTTATTATGTACACAATGCTTGAATTGGCTGTCAGTGGAACACAATTTATTCCAAAACTGAAAAGAAGAATATTAGGAAGAATATAGAATATCTTATCCATAAAGGGTATGTGAACACATCTTGATGGACTGAATGTCAATGGTTATGGCCACCTTCACCATCTTAAACTTTTATATATTATTATGTATGAATATATTGATATATACATACAAATGGAATCGATGTATTTACTTTCTTTATTTGGAAGATATTCGGTAATATTGTATCAATTCAAACTAGTAATTTAAATGATGTGAGCTAATTGTTTGTTGTGTCGACTCGAATATGTAGATTTACATATTCAAATGTTTGTTTTTTTATTTTATTTGAAAGAGATATGGTAATTGTCCCATACTTTGTTGTCGTTTATTTTGAACTTAGATATGCATAAGAAACATAAGAGATTCTCAATATAAAAAAAAAATATATATCTTTGGAGTGTATTTTACGTTGTTAAAGATGAATATGAATCCCTGTTACTTTTGCTTTCACACATACTATAATTTAATACAAGTGTAAAGCAAATTCTTCACCTAAAAACCTAGTTATTAGTTTATATGAGAAAAAGACGCATCATTAGCTAGCAACAAGGATTACAATACAAGTTCATTTTTAATGGTCCAAACTTGCAAAATAATTATATTTTAATCCACAACTAAATTGGATTCCTTTGTTAATCATTGGTCCCCAAGTATTATGGATTGCTACATGGTTGGTTTTTGTACTTGGCTCACTTTTTACCGTTTCTTCGTGTATTTTTGGTAGGTTTTTGTTGCCAAAAGTTAATAATTGTTTATAATTGGTGAGAAAATATTTGATGTCAATTAATTTGATGATTTTGGGACCCTTTAAAATGACTCTTTTATTAGGTTAATGTGAGTATTGAAATTTGTTTTTTAGGCATTCATATAGAAATAGAAGATTAACGAAAACAATTATCTTGAACGGATTGTGTGGTCACTTTCATCACACAATTGGTACAATCAAATACTGTCTAAGTTGTGACCGTATCCGAATTTACTCGGTGACGAACCAGATGGAAGGCCACCACTTCTCATGATTAGTTGGGCGAAACTCGAACACTTAAGTCATAAAAAAAAATACTGTCTATTGACCACACAAACATACTATCAAGGTTGGTTACTTTTATATCATATCGATCCGTTTAATTGGTAGAATCAAATACTATCTAATTGTCCACACAAACATACTATCAAGGTTGATTACTTTTATATCATATCGATCGGTTGTGAAAAATTTCGAAAAAAAAAAATTCATTTATTTGGTTAAAAAACACTGATCACTTTATTCTTTATTCATAGGGATGTCAACGGAACGGAGCGAGGCGGGGTCGGAACAACCTCCCCCGCCCCGTTACCCGTTTATGGCAAGGCGGAGCAGGGTNTTTATGTTTTTGATAATTTATTTTTATTACCGCCATTAATTAGACTTAGACAAATAATTTTCGTTGCCATTTTTTTATTAGAACTAATGAAATTTCGTGAAATTTTCTATTTAAAGTTAATAAAAAATTAAACAGGGCGGTGCGCCCGTTACCCATCCCTGCCCCGAATACTCGATTAAGCAGGTTATTCCCGCCTCGTTCGAGAAGGGGCCCAATGGGTATCAAGTTTGTTGATTTTTTTACAATCCCTATTTCTTCATACAAACCAAGCGGAAGCTTTGATTAGTGGCTATAAATGCCAGATAAAAGTGCAATTTATCCACATGTTTTAGATGCATGAATATATTGAAACAAATCCCAAATGCAAGTGGAAACACAACCCCACCACAAAGCCACAGAAAAAAAAAAAAAAGGAACAAAAAAATTTCTCCTCAGAAAGTTTTCATAAATTTGGCCCAAACATTTGTATTCCACTCAACTTGAAGTCCCATGTCATTTCATCTAACTTTTAAAGAATAGAAGGGTGCAATTTTCATGTGCTAATATCTTTTACCATCACGACGAAAAATGAAATACTTTTGAATTTTTGGTGTTTTTGTGCAATACAAAGGATGATTTTGCTTGGGATAAAGTTTTTATGACTTTTTTTTTAAAGAAACATAAAAAATCTTTCCACTTTCTACTGAAATAACTATAAATAAAATTATAATTAAGTAGGTCTTCCTATTTCTCGAGAAGCCTACTATATATTCAGTGGCTGAGCCACCTATAGTCATGTGCCTGCACTGGACATTTGGCCCAAGCCCAATATATTTTATTTTTTTAAGTCTAAGATTGTATGAAAATGAGATGCAATAATATATGTAGACACAGAGCTTTAAAAGCAGAAGCCATAATTTGAATCTGCATCTTCAATTGCATGTATATATCTTCTATCAAACATTTTCCTCTATGTCATCTTCTTTTCCTACTGCCTTCTTCTTCTTCTTCATATTCATTTCTATTGTCTTTTTTTTTTTTCCTCTTTAATGAGGTTTTCGTGTTATTCTATGTTTGACGGTGATTAGTTTAAGTGGATAAAGATGTTGTGAATAAAGCTCGTAAAGTCTAAAAAAATAATTCCCCAATTTATGAATTTTAATCTATATTTAATTAGCTATTTTTTGAAGTTTTAGATTCAAAGAAATAATTCGATGTCTATACTTCATTTTTAAAATGTAATTTTTCTAAAACTTATTTTTAATCTTATGTTCTTCCAATCAAATCTAAATTTATCCTGCATTTTAACTATACGTTCTCTTAAAAAAAAAAAAAAATCACTTTTTACAAAATTCTTTCTAAAAAATGATATTGATCATTTAAACAGGAGCTAAATGGTTGCATGTTTACAATTTATTAATGTTATAAAAGTAACTTTATATAGTATTGAATTGGGATAGAGATCTTTAGTTAAGTTTTAATGTTATTGATTTTTTTGATAATCGTAAACATGTCACATTTAATAAAATGATAAATATGAGATGCACGTGAAGGAGTATGGCCAATACTAAATTCAAATGCGTTCTATTTCTAATTTAAGTTTTTAGATGAATTGACAATTATACGTAAAAATGAGAGAAAATAAAAGAAAAAATAATTTTTTAATTCGATAAATAGTGAGTAATATAACTTAGCTGCAACCAAAATAATAATAATCGAAACTTTAAGTTATCCAAATTTCAACAAAACACAAAAGAAATTTGTATTTTTTTTATTTATAGAAATACTCATTTAAATTCATTTAATATGAGTATGTTTTCATAAAATAGAGAAGTTTTACTTTTTCTTTTTCTTTGAAACCCTTCTACATTTCTATCCTTATTTATTTATTGGAGTTTGGACAATGAATTTCAAGAACATTCAAGATGTAGACTTATCAAAGTATGAAATCTCGCAAGGAATAAGTGTAACTTAAAAATTATGTTAATTTTAGCGTTGTCGTAATATTATTTTATATTTTACCTTTATTAAATCAATGGTCGAAAAATCAAAGTCTAGCCTTGATTAAATTTGGCTCACATTGGACAGCGCGCGCGCGCGTCATTCTTGGTAAAGAATGACATCAATTTCATAGTATTGTTTTACAAATCATTCTAATCTTTAGAAGGTTGCAAATGGTCTTTGTTTATTGTCATGTTTTACAAATGCTTTTTACACTTTCTCTCAATAATTGTTTTAATATATCAAGTCGCGTACCATAAAATAAAAAATAAAAAAAAGTAAACTACTTGACCTTAAGGTTGCGCGTGAATTCTTATCAATTCATTGATATGAAAATAAAAAACTAATTAAGTACTTAAAAATGATGAAGTAAACACATGATGACATTGAACATTGAAAAACTTTAAAAACACGTTAAAATAATAACAAATTAAGATAAAAATCACATGTAAAATCCCTAAATGCTTTGCATTGTGTTTTTTTGAATTTTTTGGGATCCTGATTTATATAATTCAGATGTTCAAACGATAACATAATTTTATCTAATATCTAATATGTCACAAGATAAACTATCAATTTATGTCCTTCTCGTGGAAAGTATTCCAATTTTATAGAGTTTTTTTGTTTTCCTAATAGCGTGATTACAATGCTAAACATGTCAAGATTTACAAGTAATGGCCACCCTATAAGTGGAATGAGAGCTTAGGGATTCTTGAGCGAGGAATTTGACAAATAGAAGATCCATTTCCATGACGAGAATGAGAAGACATAGATTATACTTCTTGAAAAGTCTTCTCTAACACACTCACTCAAAGAAAATGTCTTACTTAATTCAAGATGCTGACACTTGATTGTCATTGCTAGCATAAACATGCGACAAACTTCTTCGAAATGTAAGTGATTTTGATACCTGTGCTGGAAACACAAGAAAAGAAAATATTTTTCCATTTTCTTAAGATGTTGACATTCATGATTTCAAGAACTCTTTTATTGAAATTTTACACGGATGGTTTCGTTATGTTCAGCCAAAAATTGAAAAAGGACATGTGACCTAAAGGACATTAGTAGAATACCCAACTTCACACTACATTGTTCATAATTGCCAAAGACCCAATTCCATACTACATAGTCAACTTAAATTCTCATTGTTTCTCCTCCTCTCCCCCCCCATGTCACTTTCTCCTTCTTCAATTTCAGCCTTCCATTTTCAGGGTATCTCCATGGTGAGGCGAGATTCCGCATAATCACCGTAGAATATCCCACGTGGCTACCTTGACTCACCCCAGTGAGCTTATCAAATTCCATCCCATACTCTAACCTATATATATCCTCTAACCCTTCTTTCAACAATTCTCTCTCTGAAAAAATATTCGTTGTAGATTATATCGAAACGGTGGTAAAAATTCAGAAACCCTATTTTCTTGAATCCCATTTCTTGAATTACTCAAATATTTCTCTTGCTGGGCTTCATTTGAATGGTTATGAGATTTTTGTTGATAGGAAAAGAGCGTTCCTTTGTTGAAGAAATTCAAGATTCAATTTTTAATGGAGGAACCAATGGGAAGAAGGTATGGAATAGGCTACGCTTTGGCTCCCAAGAAACAAGCCAGTTTCATTCAGGTTTCTCTCATAACTCTTGCTAAAGAGAGAGGTATCGATCTCATCAAGATCGACCTCGAAAAGCCCTTAATCGATCAGGGCCCTTTTGATTGCATTCTTCACAAAATTTACAGTCCCAGTTGGAAACAACAATTATCCGACTATGCCGTAAAGAATCCTAATGTCCCTATTATTGATTCCCCCAATGCCATTGAGAGGCTGCACAACAGAATTTCCATGCTTGAGGTGGTTACTGAGATTAATGTTGAGTGTGAGACAGTGTCTTTTGGGATTCCAAAGCAGATTGTAATTTATGATGCGATAGCTGTGAATGAATTGAATCTTGAGGCCCAGGGCTTGAAGTTTCCAGTGATAGCGAAGCCCTTGGTGGCGGATGGGAGCGCAAAGTCACACAAGATGTCCTTAGTGTTTAACAAGGTTGGGTTGAGTAAGCTGAAGCCGCCAGTTGTCTTGCAGGAGTTTGTGAACCATGGGGGCGTGATCTTTAAGGTGTATGTTGTGGGAGAGTACGTCAAGTGTGTGAAGAGAAAGTCTCTACCAGATGTGAGTGAGGATAATTTGGGAAATTCTGAGGGCTCACTATCGTTCTCGCAAGTCTCGAATTTGAATAGTGTGGAGAAGGCTGATGACAAGTATTATAGGATGATGGACTTGGAAGATAAAAAGACAGAGTTGCCTCCGATGAGCTTCTTGGTGAATATTGCTAGTGGGTTGAGGGGTGCAATGGGGTTGCGTTTGTTTAACTTTGACTTGATTAGGGATGTGGAGATTGGGAATAGGTACCTTGTGATAGACATTAACTATTTTCCTGGATACGCTAAGATGCCCTGCTACGAGCGCGTTTTGACAGATTTTTTCTGGGATATTTTGAACAATAATGATGATCTGAATTTGGAAAGTTTAAATATGGGTACTTGCCAGATGGAAGTTAGAAAGTTGGTTAGCAATAGTGAATGTGACGAGGATGATGGAGCAACAAATCTTCCTGTTTCTCCCATAAAGCGGGAGGAAAAGGAGAGCTCCATTCAAGTATGAGAGAATGCGTGTTGAAGTATTAGAGTATTATGTGGCTAGTGGAGGGCTTGTCGGCTGACACATTGTTCGATGGAATTTGCTTTCTGTCGGTTGATGGCCTTGAAGCGACCATATGTCACTTCTTTTAGATGGTAGAGTTAGAATAGTGGTTAATAATTAGGTTTCTTTGCTTTGGTTCTGCTGCAACGGGCATTAATGGAGTGCTCTGTGTTGATCATGTACATTCGAGTTATTGCGTTGAGGATAGGTACTTTTCAAAGGAGATGATAGGTATTTCTCAAATACTATGAAGTCTTTTGGAATGTTTGAGTTTTACTTCGAGGCAAATGTATTTCCTGGCTTAGTTAACCTTTCTGATGTTTGGCTTCGGAAACTTCAATCAATGAATTGTGCCATTTTGTCTGTGATCGTTCCCTTTGGTTCTGCCTTCATTATGTGTGATCAATGGGTTCTTATCATTCATGCAGTTTTAAGAATGCTCTTACTCCATGCTTAAACTGAGGTTTATTGCCCATTATCCATATGAAAAATGGTATTTGTGAACCTACTAATATATAAAACACCGACTCATTTGAGAGATACTTATCCTCCTTCATTTAGGAAGAATTTATAAACTATTTAATTTATGTATAGATAGAAATGAGTGGTGTTTAAGTGGACAATACTTGTGGTCTAATAGAAAAGTGTGGTTGAAAATGAAGTTTGATAATTTATAAATGATTTATAAATTTTTCCAAACAGAGGCCTAATAAAATGGTCTTATAATATTTGTGCCTGAATATTCCTTTTCGGCAAAGTTAGTGAAATTGTTCGTCATCCAGAGAAAACTATCTTTTTGAAACAATATTACTAAATATGACAACTGGTTATGGTATCCTATTAAATATTTACTTTTGGTTTTTGTTCCCGGATGAAAAGTTTTGACGTTAGTGGGCCTGCCCACTGGTAAGCCATCCTGTGGGAAGTAAAGGACCATTTTAAATTTATTTTTTCATGTTTTCACGTAAGACTGATTCCAAATATGGGTCACGCTGTAAAATCTTGTTTTCAGAAAATTCTGATTTTCTAGAGGCTGAAACAGATGATTATGCCTTTGATTGCATGGTTTATGTATCTGTTAAGAGTAAAATCATGAAACTGATCAACAACACCTGGTAACTGGTAACTTGAAGTTTTTAATTTTGTTTCATCCAGATCATTGCATGCCGACCTTAATTCCTTAATTGGATTCTTTTGAAGAACTACTGATTCTTGACGTTGCAAGACTTTTCTACATCAGATCTTAGTCATTCTACTTGTTACAGGTGGCAGATCTACTCTGATTTCTGTAAATACATTGTTTTTGCTTCACTTGACACTACTATGAAAGTCACTTTTTACATGCCACCTTCCTTTGAAACGGGGAACTTGCATTCTAAGGTCTATGGAAAATTCACTACTCTTGTACATCGAAATGAACCATATTTTTCTTCCTAAGGAAGTTAATTTTGTAAAAGGCTATTTCATTGAGGCACATCTTTTGTTTGGGGATTTTTCAATTGTGAACTTTCAGCCCATTGACAGAACTACCTCCCGTTGCATTTTCTCTTGCATTTAAAAGTCAAACATGGTCTTCACTTGGAAACAGGTTAATGAATATGTTATAACAAATCAGAAATATAATCTGGTATGTTTTAAATATCTGTAACCTAAATTTGGCTAGAGAAAATATGTAGTGCATATTAAAGAAAAACATGTGTCATAGTTGAAAAGATGTGAGAGTACTTAATTCTATTGTTCAGATTGAATGCCGCCGAAGTTTGACAGTGCTTGTGTCCGTGTTAAGACATTTTAGTTTGCATGATGTCTACTCAATTACTATTGGTGAATCAAATTTTCAGATTATGATGATTAAAAGTTAACTGTTTCATTTCTGAGCTTCATTGTATTGCGATCTAGATTGCAAGGTTTTACTCCATATGCAGTTAACTTCCCTCATTTAACCTTTTTCCTAGCCTCAGTCTAAATCAGCTTCTTTATTGAGTTCTACTCTGGTCCATTGGTTTGGATGAGCTAAAGTAAGATGGTCTACATTCTGTTGGATGTGATTATTATAGGAGTCCGGTAAAATAATTGAGATGGTGTGTGCGTAGTTGTAGGTATGCCACACAAATTCAATTCAACTCTGGTGTTATAGTTCTGTCATCTGTGATTGACGCCCACATTCCATTTATTGTACGGTACCTGAGCTCATTTCTTTACTTCATCAATTACCTATGGTTCACCTTTGCCTCCATCTGCAGATGTCGTAGATTAAGGTTTTTGAATACACATATATGCCTGAAATTATTTTAAACATCATTCTCCTAAAAATGGTTGCCTTGAACATATAGGTTTAACTTTAACATGCTTTCCATGCACATAACCAAACCACTAGCCCGTCCATGTTCATCAGTTTCATATTTATACTAGCTTTAAAAACGTGTTATCATGTCTGCCTTATGTAAATTAGATCACAATGGGGCCAATAATGCATTGATATACTGATGGACTTGTTCCATAATGGGTTAAAGAACAACAGTTTTTTGTTCTGACGACGGAGCAAACCATTTTATCCTACTTATTATTTTACACCTTGAGATCTGAATTAATATTTATTAGTAGTTGCAAGCTAAATGCATTTCAAAATATTGATACTTGTAAGAGAACAAATTTTGTGTTTAAAGTTGTGCATCAAGTGTTCATGAAGATGATGGGGGTTGTTCTGCTCCTTCCCTGATATTTGTTCTGCCATTCTTGAGTATCATTTTCTGAAGTTCATGATTTATTGAAGCTGAGCTTGTAAATTCGTTAATAGATCTTGCATACCTATACTTCAACTATTGATTCCATCATTAGCATCATTTTCGATTTTGTTGTAAGTTGACAGGATTACTATATGCACGTGTGGGTGCGTGTGTAAGAATGGTGATTCTTGCCCGTCCTTTTAAAAAACCCAGATGTGTCTGACTTCCATTTAATAGAGGTTGAATTTGGCTTCTCCTTTTACCGAAGTTTATGAGAGCTACTCGAACGAAACTTGCTTGTTTCTTTGGAGCTGAAGAGATTTAGTGATGAGAGTTCTAGAATATATGGCAAGGTGAAATCATCTAAAATTGGAGGCGCATGCCTGGTTCTTTATTTTTCCTGCTTTTGTCAAACTTGGGCATTTTCTTATGTCAACTAAATTAGTATCGAGATCGAACACTTTTCTCATTTGTGTATTTGAGGATAATATTTGTTGGTTGGTTGTAATAAAATCCTTAGAAGGGACTCGCTACCATTTGGTAGTTTTCATTGAAAGAAATTGAAGAACCTCAGGGATTTTATCCTATTCTTTGTGGATCCTATTTGGCTTCTCATGAATGAACAGTTTGGTTATCATTTAATTGTTGTCATCTCATTTACATAACTCCACTACTGGGTTAGAGCCCAATGACCTCCTGAAAAATGCTGCCAAGGAGACCACCTGCTACTTGTGAAGCCATGATGGTGTTTGTATGAAAAAGCTAATGTTCACCCTCAGGTAGAGTCAACCACCTCCACAGCAGCCCAAATTATATTAGCTGGGAAACTAATTCGAATTGTTGGTTTTGCTTCTTTTCAATGGAGGAACTCTCCCATCCAACAGAGATACACATGCACACAAACACAAAATGAAGATAAAAGATGAGAATCAAATAGTATGTGATGTTGTCTTTATGCTTTATGTTCGTGTAAAATTTTTAAGCGTACGAGATCGTTGACAAGTAATAAAATTGATGAGTTAAGAGTTATCGTCCTAAAGGGAACAAATTCAATTCAAATTTACTAGTTATGTATGGAATTCGAACTGTTTAAAAGAAATAGAGATTTTGATTTGATTTTATGCTAAATTATCTAAGAAAGAAGTAAAAAGTGTTTTGTATCAAATTATGGATGATTGTATTGGATTTTGAATCCGTCTTTTACTATCTATTTCAATTCTTGATTTGTAATCTAGTTCCGTTCATGGATTCATGACAATCGATAAAATTATAATATATAATTTTCTTTTCCAAAATAAATTAAATCTATACTAATCATGAAACGAATTTATTCCTAATCCAAATTCGAATGATTAGAATGCATTAAAGTTTAGATTAATTTTGTCACGTTCTAAACTTATTGTGAGTTTTACAACACTACAACAAGCAATTAATTATTTAATTGGTGGTTAATCAATTAAATAATGTAATGTGTATGCAAAATTAATTAANTGATAAATGTTATTCCTAACACCTATTGCACATTTGTTAATTTTACCGCGTTCTAAACTTATTATGAATCTCTCAACACTACAACAAGCAACTAATTATCTAATTGGTAGCCAATCAATTAAATAATGCAATGGGTATGCAAAATTAATCAAGAAACGCAAGAAATAAACTAAACTATTAGTCTTGAATTAAAATAAATAACAAATATGTTTCATTTTCATCCATTACATGAAAAGAATTAACCTAGCATATTGTTATGTAAATTACACAAAAAGATTTGGAAAAACATCACCCAGAATTGAAAACAATGAATGGAAAGTGAAAAATCAATTTCGTCTTCGTTAATTTCCAGTCCGAACTTTGAATTTTCAAACTCTTGTATTAATTGCATTTGAAACTCGTGCTAGTCTCTTTCTTGTGAGGTTTTTTTAAATTATTTTTTTAATGTTCTCCCGTTCTGGTCGTCCATTTATATGTTAAATAGTAAGTTAAATTTGATTTCCATGAGAATTTGGATCAAATTAGAAAGTTGGGCCATTTAGGCTTAGAAATTGCCTGCACGCGCATCAGTATAACTACCGTGCGTCCTGTTGAGGGTTGGGGAAAATAAGGTGTCGCGCACGCTAGAAGGTTGCTTCTGTTCGTCCCTAAGCATCTCTCAGTATTTTGGCCATAATTTTTATATTGATATCCGATTGAAGTGATTCAAAATGCATTGAAAATTTAATTCAAAGGAATACAATTCTTCTAGAAACACAATATTTTCAATTCGAACGTTTGATATCCGAAAAATGGGCCTCAAGTTGAGGCTAAAAATTCAAAGTATAACTTCTTCGGTTGGAAATTAATTTGTTAAAATACTTCTATTATATTTCACTCATTTGACCTCCAGTTGCATCCAGTTGATCCTATAAGATCTTCAATTATCATTTTTTACTCCGAATCAACTATTGAATATTTACACTTTGGTCCCCAAACTTTGAATTTCCATCACTTTTCTACATTTTTTGGTCATTTCTTTCAAATTCACCAATTTGCATTGAATTCAACCTAACAAACATAATTAACACAAAATTAAGATACAACTCATCCAAATCACCAACAAATACTCTAATTTAATGGTCTAAATAAGTGTACAAAATTTACTTATCAAACACCCCTAAACTTGAATATTTGTTTATCTTCAAACAAAATAATAACATAATTTAACCAAAAATTTTAAACACACATATAATTAGATAATTTCCTTTTGTCTCAACATTGGAATATATGTATTAAAACTATGAATTGCTACAAAATTACAATATTAAAATTAATTTTTATTTATCCAATGTAAAATCGACGTGTGTGTGAAAATTCATGTCAAGCATTATAAATTCATGAAGTGATTCAAATTCCAACCATCAATAGTTAAATTTGTCATTTCTCCTCTACTGAGTTTCAAACTGCCAAATTTATTCTTTTTACTTTTTTTCTATAGTGTGATCTAAGGTTGAATTTATATACTATTCATCATCTCTCTAGTTGATTAGATCTTACTCATTACAGTTTAACACTTCAACAAATGATGATTCTTCTTATGTTTGATTGCTTTAACCTCTAAGAATCAATTAAGCTAATAATCCCTTATCAAAAGTCTAATTATCTCAAATGAGTGTTCGGGGCTTAATCAAAGCATGAAATAATATTTTTTTCTTTTCTTTTTTCATCTTATGTGTAGACTTCTATCCATCAAACTTTCTAAGTGACCATTGTAACGAGTTTTTGATCGATGATTCCCAAGTCAGGTGACTATAGGGCACCAGGTTTTAGATACCTTTGCAGAATTGATCACTCAAGTTATAAAGTCTACGAACAAAAGTTTTACAATAAGATAATATTTTTTTTATGCAATGATTAGTACAATATTACTTATTAAACACTTATTCTAAAAAATCAACATCTAACTTAAGATTTTCACTTAATTTTCTTCTTCTTAGCCTTAGACAATCCACACAAATTTTAGCACACATGGAATCCACATCTATTTCACCCTCATACAACAGCTCAATCACCCCAAAACTATCTTAGAATTGGTTTAATGATGTATAATTAAGTGGTTATTTTGATTTAACATCTAAGGTCCAATATTTTTTTTTTTACCTATTTAAATTTTGAATCAAACTATTTTTTCATGATACAAAACATAAATCTTGCTCAAAAATATAAAATTTTACATGGATAAGTATAAATCAACCTTAACACGTGACATTCTCACAATTTATAATCTAATACATAGTTCCAAATATATGCATCATAGTAGGCAAAATTATCTAATGCACACAAGCACACAAAAGTAATAAATAAGTTGAAAATAGATTTTTTTGGTACTCAAACAAGCACACAAACCAATAAAAACTCAATATTTTCCACCCCAAATTTATAATAGAGATTGCCCTCAATGTCTAAAAATATAACAAGCAATATATAAAAATTAAGGGCAAAAAAGGACCTGAGTACTTCTTTGATAAAAATATGCAGGTGGTGAATGGACTGGCATGAAAATTATGCGAACTTGCTATGTCTTTTCCCTTCTCCAGTGTATTCAAATGTCATATTCCTTAAAAAAAAAAAATCAATCATAACATGGAACAATTTATAATGAATTCTAGCACATCCTAAAAGGAAATATATGGATGAAGATACCCTATACTAATTAAAAGTAATAATATTTATAAGTCTATATTTTAGAAAACAAACTTAAATAAAAGAGAAGAAAATTGGATTACCTCTTAATAAGCCCTTGTTTATAGTAATTAGCTTGACTTTGTTGATTTGGCTATTTATGGTAGCTTGAAAAGAGAATTTTCAGTCTTGCCTACACTGAAAATTATTCTTCAATTCATCTTTGAACCTCCAGTTTACAAGATTTTCATTATTGTCCCACCAAACTATTCCACCTTCTTCTTTCTTATTCTCGTGACTTTTTCAATGGTCTATCCTTTTGCACTCGTCAATGTCTGGAGGTTACTTGAGTGGAACATTCATGGTGATTTCTTCTACCCTTAAGATTATTTTACCTCTTTCAAAATCCATTAATGCTTGTGCAGTAGATAAGAATGGTCTCTCTGCTTTTGGATCATCTAACTTAATTTCCCGTAGATGGATAATGACAATAGATTAATACTCGCTCTAAAATCAACAAAAACATTTTACTTATGTGAATTTCCTATAGTGCAAGGTACTGTAAAATTTCCTGGATCTTTTAGTTTAGGAGAGAGCATATGCTTTATGATTGCACTACACTCTTCTGTTAGAGCCACCATTTCATCTATGACATCTTTCTCCTTTTACTCAACATCTTTTTTAAAAACTTTGTGTAATTTGAAATATGTTGAATAGTGTCAATTAAGGGGATGTTGATGTGAAGTTGTCTGAGTGCATCCAAGAATTTCTTAAATTGCTTTTCCAGTTTATTGTCCTGTAACCTTCGAGGAAATGTGATTAGAGGTGTGTGTTTATTGACAGGAACATTTGCCTTAACTAGTTGACTATCTGACTTTTCTTCTCGTGTAACCTTTGTTGATTCTTCATATTAAACTACTTGTTTCTCGCCCATGGTAAATACCTGATTCTCCTCGATTCCTTTATTCTTCATAATGATTTTTGGCAGCTTAACTCAACTTCTCGTCGTGATGGTCTAGACTAGTTCTTCTTTAGGTTTTTTTTCGAAGCCTTTGAGGGAATGGAACATACGGCACATAAATTCGAACAGGAATAGCAGATTTGTAAGATGGTGTCTCAATAATTGTATGATTGACATTTTTAACTACTAATATCTGTTCTCTTGGATTTGTTTATGTGTTAGTTGGTAAGGTCCGTTGAGTTTTCCCCGCTAATGCAGCTGACATTTGACCCATTTGAGTTTCTAAGTTTTTAATTGCAGCCTGTTGGTTCTGAATACTTGCTTGTTGGTTTTGGGAATTAGTCTCACTCTTAGCAATGTACTGAGTTAATAATTCCTCCATATATGGCATTCTATTTTGCTGCTGCTGCTACTGTTGTTGGAATTCCGATGGTCTTGCTTGAAAATTTCCTCACTGTCCTTGACTTTGATTGTCATCTCACGAGAAATTTGGATGATTTCTCCATCCTGGATTACATGTGTTGGAGTAGGAGTTGTTCTGTTACCTCTGAAATGTTTGCATATAACTAACCTCCTCAGGCTGGATTACATGCATGGAGGCTAAATGACATCTTTCTGTAGTATGATCAGTCTTGTAACCTTCGCAAACTGATTTCAATTGGTGTACCATGTTCACATTCTGAGTAAGGCTATCTAACCTCCTTGTCAATGCTTCCATTTGGGCTGCTAATGATGTACCTATGTCAACATTGTGTATTCCTACTATTTTCCTCGACATTTCCCTGTCTACTGGCCACATGGATTGATTCTCTGCAATTCTCTCAAATAGGTCCAAGGCATTGCCCAATAGAATATCCAATATTGACCTCTTGCTGAAGCATTGAGTATGTTGCGAAATTCAGGTCTCATGCCTGAATATAATATGCAGATCTTAGAGTCTTTAGGAATGTTCAGATTATGACACTTTCTGAAGTAATCTTTAAATCTTTCACAAGCTTCTGGATAGTTCTCAAAATCTCATTGCTTGAAAGCATGTACTTCATTTTTGAGTTGATGGACTCGAGAAGGTGGGAAGAATTTCAAATTGAATTTCTGTAATATGTCATTCCATGAAACTATGCTCCCAGGGATTAGTGAGTTTAGCCAGTCTCGTGCGTCGTCCTTTAAGGTGTGAGGGAATAAGCGTAGTCGAAAATCGTCAGCAGACATGACTTCATGACTACTCATATCGCACAACATCAAGAAGGCTTGAATATGTTCATGAGGGTTTTTAGTTGATCTTACAGAGAACCTAATGTCGTGATGATTCTGAAATAATTTGATGACGTCAAGCTTGATGTGGAAGTTAGCATATCCAAATGGTCGATATATGATAGGTGGTTGCACAGGAATATGAATGGGATTCACATAATCTCTCACTAAAGCTTCTTCATCATTTGCTACTGTTCTCGGATGATCTGGCTGAGATATTGGTAATGGATTTTGAACTTGATTCGGATTTTGATTTTCTACCATTTCTCATGCATCCCTCTATTCTCTTCTTCGTTGTCTGAAGGTTTTTTCGATTTCGGAATCTGTTGGAAGAAACTCGATTTCATTAGAATCTTACATAAACTATGCTTTCGCCAAAAGAGTAAAACAAGAGACTTAGTTCGTTCAATAAATAGCATAAAATAAGTAAAAAACTTAAAATCTAAAAATAACTAATAAATTGAAATTAAATAAATTACGCACCGACAACGGGGACAAAAATTTGTTCGTGCGAAATCCACAAGCGTACGGGATCGTTGACAAGTAATAGAATTGATGAGTTAAGAGTTATCGTCTCACAGAAAATAAATTCAATTCAAATTTATTAGTTGTATATGTAATTCGAATTGTGTAAAGGAAATATAGATTTTGATTTTATTTTATGTTAAATTATCTAAGAATGCGGTAAAAAGTGTTTTGTAACAAATTATGGATGATTGTATTGAATTTTGAATCCACCTATTGCTATCTATTTCAATTCTTGATTTGTAATTTAGTTTTGTTTATGCGTTCTTGACAATCAATAAAACTATGATATATAATTTTCTATTTTAGGACAAATTAAATGTATATTAACCACGACCCGAATCTATTCCTAGCCCGAATTCGAATGATTAGAATGCATTAAAAATTTAATTATTTATATGATTGCATATGTGATAAATGTTATTCCTAACATCCATTGCACATATGTTAATTTTGTCACGTTCTAAACTTATTGTGAGTTTTATAACACTACAACAAGTAACTAATTATCTAATTGGTGATCAACCAATTAAATAATGTAATGTGTATGAAAAATTAATCAAGAAACGCAAGAAATAAACTAAACTACCAGTCTTGAATAAAAAAATAAAAAATAGGTTTCATCTTCATCCAATACATGAAAAGAATTAGTTTAGCATATTGTTATGTAATTACACAAAAAGATTTGGAAAAATATCACTCGGAATTAAAAACAATGAATGGAAAGTGAAAAATCAATTTCATCTTCGTTAATTTTCAGCCTGAACTTTGAATCTTCAACCTCTTGTGTTAATTGCCTTTAAAACCCGTGCTAGCCTCCTTCTTGTCCAAGCACCATAGAGCAAAATGGCTCTTGGGTTGGGGAAAATATTTTGGCGATACATTTTTCTACATATATTTGATTGAGGTGATTCAAAATGAATTGAAAAGGTAATTCAAAGGACTAAAATTCTTTTATAAATACAACGTTTTCAATTCGAATGTTTGCTATCCGAATGGGTCTCGAGTTGAGGCTAAAAATCTGGAGCATAACCTCTTCAGCTGGAAATTGATTTGTAAAAATACTTCCATTATATTTCACTCATTTGACCTCTAGTTGCATCAAATTGATCCTATATGATCTTCAATCATCGTTCTGTGCTCCAATCAACTATTGGATGTTTACACTTTGATCCCCAAACTTTGAATTTCCTTCGTTTTCGCACGTTTTTCGTTCCTTTCTTCCAAATCCACCAGTTTGCATTGTGTTTAACCTAACAAGCATAATTAACACAAAATTAAACTATAACTCATCTAAATTACTAACAAATACTTTAATTTAATGGTCTAAATAAGCGTACAATACACTTACACTTTACCTTACCCTACCAGGCTGGAACTTGATCCAAGAAAGTAACGGAAACTTATGATCTTTTTGACACATGGAGCAGTAATTGAATTTCTAGTTTTGGTTATTCACGATTTTTTGCATGCTACAGGAATCTACATTTAGTTGAGTTTTGATTGAACAATTTCTGAAGTAACTGAAATACAGTTTTAATTATGCTGGAGGCCTAACTTGCAAAGTTAGCATTAAAGACCTTATATCTTTTTGTGAGGGACCAAGAATCAAGGGATGAGAGATTAATTAGGGTCAACCAAGAATCAGGGAATGCGAGTCATTAATTAGGGCTAGTCATAATAATGTTAATTTCATAATCAATGATGTTATTTCCTTTCAATAAAGTAGGCATGAATTATGCATATGTAATTTCCCTTTTTTTTTTCTTCTAAGAATAGGTTATTACACATTTCGGCTATTTAATAGCTTGAGGCCATGAATAAATATTATCCCATGATTATTATCTCCAACCTTGAGTTGATTAGGAGTTTTGGGTTTTTCTCAAATTAAACCAACCTCGGGAGGTCTAAGGGTCCTTCAAAGTATACTACAAATTATCATCATAGGTAGAAAACGCAAGAACGATCCTTGTTCTCTAGCCGTTAATAAGCCCATTACTAGGTCACAATCCAAGGCATGTGACAACTTGGCGTCGTCTGTAAAGGTTTCTGTTGCAGACATGTTCGACAATTGCTTTGAACAATGGAAAGTGAGCTTGGTTCTTTCGCAGCCGGCCAAAGGGACCTTCAACAATCTATGAAAGCTACTGAAGGATGCCTTTTGAAGCATACAGACAGCATGTTTGCTCGTTTCTCTATTCACGGTGGAAGCTACGACGAAGATGCCGAGTCTTCTCGTCCGCCACCTTGTCGCGGTTCATCGGGAGGAGGCCCACTCACTTCGAAAATCACTAACCTAGCAAGGAGGACCTATTGGGTAGATTTTTCGAGTGAAGCAATTTTTTCGAGTTCCAAAACACGATAAGATGCGGACAAACTTCCAATGGCCAGAAACCACTGAGGTGGCGATGTTCAGTTATGGTCCCAACAATCCAAAAAGATGCTGGAGGGTGTCATTTGGGAGGCTTTCAAGTTTGAGTTGCATCTACATTATTATCCAGCAAGATTCCACAACTTTTTTGGGGATTTTACCAAGCTTAAGCACAGAGGAAATGTCCGTGAGTATCAAATGGAGTTCGACTAATTGCTCCATCGAGCATGCCATTTATATGAGGAACGGCAAATTAGAAGCGGGTTAAAGGAGTCCATACGCATGGACGTGCAAGCATGTAACCAATGTTCCTTATACGAATAAAGAAAGAACAACTGTGTGGAAGTTCGAAAGACCCAATCCTCTGTCGGACCACCACCCTTACCCTCGGCTTCCCTTAAATGAGCATGCCATCTACAATCAAGAGATTGAGCCTAGAAGAGCTACAAGATAGGAGGAAATGCGATTTGTGCTTCAAAAAAATTCTCTGTGGCATCGTTGCAAGAAGTTATTTTTGATAGAAGGGATCTTTCCTTCCCTTGATGGACAGTGACAGACCCAGGATTTTGAGTCAGTACGGGTGACTGTGGATCGTCGACCATTGTCAGTAATAAAATATTAAGAGCCATTACAAAAATTGTATTTTGGAATAGTGATTTGATGGAGAATATATAGTTAAAAATATTGAAAAATTTTGAATTTGAATGTAATATTATTTTATTGAAAAATGTGCGGTTGAAAGAAGAAATAAAAATGTATTTTGAAAAAAAAAAAGAATCAAATAAGGTCTAAAATTTAAATCTAACAATTATTTTGTTCAAACTGAACATGTATAATTTTGTTGTAAAAATTAACAATATTCACAAAATGATATTGTGGCCAAGTTTTGTAANTAATTTTGTTGTAAAAATTAGCAATATTCACTAAATGATATTGTGGCCAAGTTTTATATAATTTAAAGGAAGAGCTCGTAATCAAATTTTTAGAATTGCATAATTCCCCCTAAAATGTAATATATATTATTCTAGTTAGTTTAATTTCAAATTTAGTGAATACCACAATGGTCAAGTTCTCGATGACCTAAGGACAGGTCAAGGTTCCGATTCTCTTCTCCTTATCCTATTTAATTTTGGTAAAAATTAAAGAATTAAAGATCTTTCACAACAAAAGTGGTGACAATGTAATTGAAACTGAGATTTTCTATATGAATATAGGAGCTCTAACTAGTTAAGCTATAAGAAATATTTAAAACTAAAACAAATTATCAAGTATATTATCTAAAAAATGTATTTATTGTCAAAAAATAAAATAAAATTGTTCCGGCAGATTCAGCACGGACGGCCGCCGGGGCTTGCCAAGTGCTAAGTCCGCCCCTGTTGATGGGCCGCTGGAAGAGACAACCTTGGATGAAGAAACGGAGGAAGATATTCCCGAAATTAGTTTTCACGCTATTTCTGGAAATGCAGCTCCACAGACCATGTGGTTTTTTGGCAAACTTGGAGATTCGGTGGTCACAATTTCGGGAAGCACTCATAACTTCCTAAATTCAAAAATAGCTACCAAACTGGGAATTTCTCCAACAAAGGAAGGCGAATTCTCTGTGCAAGTGGCTGATGGCAGTAAAATGAAGAGTGAAGGGTTGTGTGAAGATCTACCTATTTCGGTACAAAGTTCCACTTGGAGTTTTTCTTCTGCTTGTGGAGGGATGTGATGTTGTTTTTGGCACTCAAAGGCTGAAACAATTCTGGCTGATTATATGGAAATTCAATGAGCTTTGGATGCAATTCTGTTGGGAGGGAAAATCAGTTGAATTACGTGGAGCACAATGGCTTAGTATTAAAGTCCTAATAGATCGTAATTTGGGGACACAATTACAGAAAGGAGAATGAACCTTTTTGTTACAACTTCATTCCTTAAATCTGGGTAAAAGGAAAGGAGCTATTGCTAATCAAATACATCCATATTAGATGGCCCTTTTAAATCAATACTCGACAATCTTTTATGAGATCAAAGGCTTGCCACCTCAGCGCTCTCAAGATCAAAAGATTCCACTGCTACAAGGCACCAATCCAACTTCGGTGAAGCCATATCGTCACCCACATTATCAAAAGAATGAAATTGAAAAAATGGTGAAAGGACTATTATCCTCCGGTGTAGTATGGCATAGCATGAGTCCTTACTCCTCTCCCGTCTTAGTGTTGTCAAGGGCGGACGCAGAACTTTAAAGTTAGGGGGGCACAATCGAACTTGTAAAGAAGTTGAGAGAAATTTTGCAATAAAAAATTTACGTCCAAAAAAATCATACCCCCTGTAATTTTACATCCGAAAATTTACATGAGATATGACTTTTTCGGATGTAAAATTTCGAAAATTTTTGATATCATATTCCATATAAAATTTCCTAT
>CAIGRB010003806.1:0-21794 GCA_903798255.1 Fraxinus quadrangulata | reverse complement strand
TGAAGAGATGTCAAAGCGGCTTCTTACTTCCCAAACAGATCCTCCTACATCTATATATAAACGCTTGTTTATCATGAATACACAAGAAAATCACTTCGAATTGTTGATTAATCGTCGAGATGTCCGTGTCGGTGCATCATAGAGTAGGACTCTACAACTCTTATTTTGACTTTGATTACATTTTGATAAACTCCTAATACAATTCAACTAGGACATAATTGACTAAGAAATTGTCAATTACAAATTTCGAAATTGTCAATTGTAATTTGGACTTAATAATATCCCTTCCGTGACAAAATCATTTATTTCAACGTCAAAAAGTCCAAAACTACCCAAAATTAAACTTCCTGAAATTTTCTTCAATACTTCATTAACATGTTTCCTGAAACACATGGAAACTACAATGTCAGGTGAAAAACAAGAGAAAACTATCAAAATCAAAATCATATAACTAGGTTAAATAAAATACATAATAAAACATGTGTAACACCGAAACATGCAATATCATGTGTATTATAAATTTAGAAATAAACGATAGAATTTTATATCAATATAGACAAAATACAACACTGTAGCAATAGTAAAATTTCACCAAATATATCTAATGACTCCCTTTAAGTCATCTATCAATCAAAAATTTTAAAATTCTCCCCTTAACTCATATAATCAATTCCTTGAAATAAATACACATTTCTCCCTCTTTTTGTCACGAATAACAAAGGAAAGACAAGTAATAATCATGTCAAACACAAAGATGAATGCGTAAAAAAATATGAACATATATAATGATGCAAAATTTATGCACAAACATGTGATAGGAGAATAAAATTTTCAAATTTCGAGACCAACTGTTTTTTGAATTTTTCATAGATTTTCAACTTTATCATCATAAACAGTTATTTACTTACTTATATATGTATAGTTCATAAACAAGTAAATTTTTTCACATAACATATTTTAAACTTAGATGGAATAAATTGTATAAGTTATTTATGTGTGAAAAATATCATTAAACTCGTATAAGCAAGTCTCAAAACCTTAGATCAATGAGAAAGAACATGTAAATAATCACTGGTGAATGAATATATTTTCAAAGTACGAAGTCAAACCTAGTGTTGGTAGGACCTTATAAATTAAAGAGTTCATAATTAATTGTATAAATTGTTTCTTTCTCCCCCCATCTGTGAACACATTTATATGTATATTTTTGTTTTAGTTTTCAAATCTTATGTACATAATCTTTTTCATTAAACTTTCTGCATGACCTCTGTAACGAGTTTTAGACTAATGATTCTAAGCTCAGATGACTTATCAAGTATTAAGATATCTTACAGGCTTAATTACTCAAATCANATCTTAAGTTAACTAATTTAAATATCATTCCATATTTAAAGTCAATTCACCACACAGATGATCGTCATCCCAAATCTCAAACATGCGGTCAAAATCCACTCACAAGAGTCTAATGCATGCAGTGCATAAGATACATGTAATAACATATACCAAGTACTCCAAACAAATTCTAAGCAAATAAATGGAAATTTAATTTACCATCTATGAACTTTACTAGTACTTTATCACAAAATAACATGTTCAAAAATATTAATTATCAAAAATCTTTTTTCTTTTTCATTTTTTTATAATAAAGGAAAAATGCAAAAAAGAAACTCCTAAGATACAATAAATGGATGTACATGCATAAATATATAGATATAATGAATAATGCATATGCATGCATATAAGTACCTACTCAATGAAGTACAAAAATGTTCTTATCATGAAGAACAACGCGAGCAATACCGCAATTAACAATATGACTTTGACCTGCGACATCATTCCTTTTGACCCAAATCTTCTCAGAAGAACATGTAATCTTAGTCAATTGAGTCATCAAATCAGTCAAGTGACTCACTTGGTTAGTCAAGAAATTTACATGAGTAGTTAAATCTTGTTTGTTATTCCTAACCAAGGACTTATGATACTTAGGTCTAATGTGACCTAAAATACCACAATTATGACATGTGGGAACAAATTTAGGAACAACCCTAAGCTTCATATTTTGAACCTTAGGTAAAGGAAATCTATGTTTTATAGATGATTTTGATCCTCGGATACCTACATTATTGGTCTTGTTCCTGTTTAAGAGCTCGCGACATTTCGATCTTATGTGTGATACCTTACCACAATGGTGACATGTGGAAATGAACTTAGGAGTAACTCTAGGTCTCAAGTTTTGAACTTCAGGCTTTGAGGCAAGTATAAACTTATTTTTCGAAGAAGCGGTATGGTAAGTTGTTGCATTAAAGCCTACACCTCTTCTATCGTTTTATTCAAACCTACCATGTTATCAATTTTCTTAGATCCGTTAGAAATATCACTCATAAGAGATTTAACCTTAACATCTAAGGACTCTTTCTAAACTCCTAACTCATTCAAACTTATAGTGGATTCCTCAAATTTGGCTACAAAACTCTCATTTTCTAATTCAAGATTATTCAATATTTTAAAGGCAGAGCAATTCACTTTTTTCAACTTATGGCTTTCCTCAAACAATTGGTCATAAGCCTATCGAATTTCCATATCATACTCTGATCCCGAATTAGAAATTTATTGATTCATCTAGACAAAATATTGGGTCAAGGATACTCAAATCCCGAATTAGAAATTTATTGATTCATCTAGACAATCGCTATTAAGCTCTAATACCACTTGAAAGTTTTAAATTATTTAGACTCACGTGCGGAATTACACAATTAAAAGCAATAAGTTACTTTTTAATTATTTCTAAATAGTTAAATAAGTTAATTTTTTCTAAGTTTGAATACTACAATCAATAATTAAAGCAGTAAAGAATATCAAAGATGATTACAGAGAAATCCCAACTAGGTAAAAATTTCGGGCACTTTACCGGTCAATAATTCACTATAAATCGAAGCAAACTTACGGTACGGTCCGGACCCATCTATTCCGTAGAACTTTTGATCTCAATTCATGCAGTCTCCCTTGATTCTACTGGAGGTGCACTCCATAAAAAATCTCGACTCCTGATTTATACCTTAACCCTCTGGACTGCATGCTTTTGACGTTAGATCCTAACTCCTGGTACCTCACCTTAGTCCCCTGAATTTGTGCTTATGTAATAGCTCCCAATCTCTGGTATCGATTTATCTCCGGTAGATTAAGTGGTTTGATGTTCGATTAAAAGATTTTGTGTGTTTTGATTTGTAGTTTAATATGAAACAATATGGCTAAATCAACAAATCAAATTTTGGATGAAATTATGGCTCAAATATTATGGTGATTGAATTTTTGAATCAATGAATGTGTTTTAAATCTTCAAAAGAATGATCTCTATGGAAAATATAATTCAACACACTTTTGGACATCTCATAGGGTGTATATTTATAATGTGTAGTGTTTGGGATGAAAAGTAACTTAAAATCAGCTTGAAAATCGAATGTTATTATTCCTTGGATAACTACATCGATTGAGCGATAGTCGAGTGGCAGTTAAGCAGTCATCGGTATTTTCATCGTAACTTTATCTCCCGATGTTCGATTGAGGAGATTCAAAGTGCGTTGGAAAAGTAACTCAAATGACTACAATATTTCTAGAAATAGCCTTGTCCAAATTCCAATGTTTTCTATGAAAAAAATGCATTGCAACTTGTGACTGAAAATTTGGTACATGATTTGCGCAACACTTGTACACTTCTTACTTCTAATTGCATTCCAATGATCATATGTAATCTTCTTGGACAACTTGGACTCCATCAAGATTTGTACTACCCATCCAACTATTTTGCTATAAGTAGGACTCAATAACTTCTATTTTGACTTTGATTACAATTTGATAAACTCCTAATACAATGCAACTAGGACATGATTTTAACTAAGGAATTACCAATTACAAATTTCAAAATTGCCAATTATAATTTGAACTTAAAAACACGTCTTCAAATTGGCAAAGAGGCTTTGAATTTTTTTGCCAACAGATGGGCTGCAAGAGTGTTGGTGAACAACGATGAAGCTTGTGTCCATGGCAAAAAGGTAGCATTTTGAAATACTCGTTCACTATTTAAGCCTCTGTTTGGAAAAATTTATAAATCATTTATAAATTGTCAAACTTCATTTTCAAACCACATATTCCAATGTACCCACAAGTACCATCCATTTATCCACCACTCATTTCTATCTATTTTTAAATTCTTCCCAAAAAGAGGGTAATATGTTGTCATTGACGACATAAATGATTTACTGGGAATATTTTTTATTTACGTTCTTTCTTGTGTGCATTATTTCAGGATGTTGGACTTCCTAGCCAAGTTGCCAAGTTTTCAAAGGTGAGCCTAAATCTGTATACAAATGCAGTAATTATAAGACAATCATTTTACCTGGTAACAATATTAACTAAAATTTCGAGAATTGGATGTCATTGAAGTACAGAAAATTACGGGACTTCCAAAGACAACCAAAAGTAGATTTGATAGCTTCTTAAACACGATTGGCATGGCCAATTCTCCTGATATTTTAAACAGTTGCATGGACATACTAGTGAGCGAAGGCAATGGTCAGGCATCAAAGGATATCTGCAGTATCAACCTTGGTACTACTGGTCAGTAGGCTAGAATGTTTTGTTTCTATGCTTATGCATATGTTGATTGACTAAAAGTGAGCCATTATTGTCCATTTCTTTCGGTTTCCGGTCATTGATTTTGGGAAAGACAAGTGTTCTAATGTGTTAATGTATGTTGTAAGTAAATCAACCCTCTAATCTCCCTTCCTGTACCCCATTTTTCTCATTCTTTGGGCTGAGTTTGCATTTCGTAGACAATCACTAATCAATATTATAAGTGCTTTTGGCTGTCAATTGTATATTCTTCTAATAATTTCCTTTTTCTTCAACAATGTGTTATGCTATCTACCAAACAACAGTACCTCAACCTGATTCTAACAAGTGGATAGGCCCAGTAATCAAGATCTCACTTCCAAGTTTTAGGTAAAGTTTATTTTATTTTATTTATTCCTTGCTTCTTTTGAGAAATTTATAAATTGCTCTTGATTTTTAAATACAGTGGCTGCACGGAGTATAATCCTCACCTTCTCAAGTACTCTTGCCAGATTGAGTGCAGGTTTGGCTATGGTTTGATATTCTCATCTGCATAGATAATTCATATCCTTCATACGTAATTACAATCTCAGGAGCAATATTAGATACACGAATGTTTGCTTTCTGCCCTCAAATATTAAGAGATACACCTTGCTTTTACTTCTAACATACACTGAGTATACTTCAAGACATTTAATGATGCAGAATAGTTGGTAATTCAAAGTCCTCTTGTGCATTGAACTTGTTTCATAGACATGTGCAATAATTCTCCATTTTTCATCGGTACATAATTGTATATTATGCTTTAAATTTTCATTGATGTAGTAAAACTGGAAAAAAGAGTAAATGAAATGGATCAATCTTTAATTGTTAAGTGCCAGTAAGAGAGTTCTTGTGCAGGGTAAGGGCAGTTCCACCAGCAAAAATCTCGAGGCCCTTTGTGTCGGATGTGGATGGAAAAAAATCCTCAGAAAGAAATAGTTCTGAAATGGACTCTGAAGAAGATAAAAGAAACCTCAGCATATCTGTTATGCTGTCGAAGCCAATTTTAGCTTTGGAGTTTAATTGTCTGAAAATGAAAGTGGATGCTCCTACAGTAGTAAAACTGTAGGTTGGCATATACGTATCTTCTTATTGAAGTCATAAAATCCAATCTATATAACTCCACGGAAAAAATTCTAATATTTCAGATTTGGAAATGTTAGCCATTTTTGGATAAAGTGGGCTGCTGAATATAACCCTAAAATTCTGTATTGAGTGCTTTTTAGAATCTCTTTATGATTAGTAGAGATCATTAATTGTATAGGTGGCAGTGGGCCTTTCATTTGTTGTAGAATAATGCTATTTATCCCTATTAGAGATGAAAATCAGTTTCTGTGGCAGGTGGTAGGTAATGTGATATGAAATGATAAGGTCAGTTAAATGTATGGACATGAGACTCACTTTATTGGTCCTATAAGTGAATACCACGTCATGCAGTTGTCATCTCTAATGGAGATAAATAACGTTACTCATTACCATATGATGTGATAAAATGTGTCACAACTCCATTAGCATGCCATTTAGATCGGCGATGATTTTTTATTAATGATGAATAGTATTATTCTTGCTTTTGATATAACAGAAAACTCTAGAATGTCACGTGATGATTGATGAACATGCTATGGTACAAAAAATATTCCATATGCTAGATCAACAACTTCGTGAGTGAAATGTCGCTATTGTGTGTCCCGTGTGACAATTTTATTGGTAGAATTGTCTCGATATGGCTCACACGAAACATGGTTTGACAATGTGGAGTTTGGTCTTGAGCTTGCGGATTGTGGTGCACCAAGTGATTCATAAAAGGTATCAGCAGTTCGATCAATTGACGAGATGAAGCAAATGAGAAATTCCTTTTGCAACACCTTGTCTTGAATGAAATGAATAACAATTTTAATATGGTACATTGAGCATGAAAGACTATGTTTGTAGCTTGGGCACCAACTTCCTTGATTATCACACCGCACAACAGAGGCAAAGGGAAGACAGGCACCATGTTCACAAAGCAACAATTGAATCCAAGTAATTTCGACACTGACATTGGCAAGTGCTCAATATTCGAATTCAGTACTAGAGCGAACACCTACCGTTTGCTACTTTAAGCTCCATGAAACGAGATTATTTCTCAACTACACAGTGACCACTGATTGAGCATCTTTCATCGACACAACACGCACATTCGGCAACAAATATTCAGCTTTGGTGGAGAGAAATGTGCACCTTTACTTAATAATGGTACCATTAAGATGTAGAATATAAATGGAAATTGCCAAGACCTTTCGTTCCATCATCACGACTTCTACTTTTATATTTTATGTTTTCTAATTAAGTATTTAAAAAATAAATAGGTGATGGAGAAACCAGATGGGAAATGGAGATATTTTGATTCCCGTTCTGTTGGGAATTAAAAATCATAATTATATTCTATCATAATCAATTCGCAGAAAGAAAAAATGAACATTCAAGAATAAGTAAGATTTATAAAGAATTGTCTTAATGTAAAACTACGTCTTCTTTCATCACTGAAATAATTCACTATAATAAATTGTCACTACAGTAATTTACTATAATGAAAAGAAGTTGATAAGACAGTCGCACATCTATCTTCTCGAATCTGTCTCTCTTCTATGATGGTTATCAAAAGTCAAATAACGACTCCCTATATGTAAACAAATTAGGAGAAAATCGAATTTATAAGGATTCAAATTCCTAAAATGAATTTTACGGGAACCCAAATTCCTAAATTGCCCTTAATGAAATTTTGGTTTAACGTCCTCACTGCACAGGTCGATCTGCGATTGGCTGCACGAAATGACAATAATTAAGCTTCCCAACTTAGCCCCTGTTTGTCTTCCTTTAAAATTTTAAATTGTTTGCTACAGTATCATTCTCCACCACATATTCATACAATAAAATATTCTACACATAAACCAATAAAACTTCCTTACTTTTTAACCATATATTTTTCATCAATCTATTATTCTATAATACATTACAAAAAATTAATGACTTTCAATTAGGGCCTTAATATGTCCTACCTTCGAGAAATCTCCGTTGGCCCGAAAATGCAAGGATAATGACTTGCATCTACATGTAAGGAGTGGGACAGCACCATTTTGGTTCGATGAAGCAAGTAGCAATGTTTTGATGAGCCCCTATACCCAAATAATAATGCAGTGGGCCAAGAATGTTTTAGGACAACTTTATTGTTGAGCAGCTTCGATAACTTGATCAAGAAGGCTTCTATTATTGCACGTTTAGGGATAAAACATTTAAGGGCTTGGAATGCTATTTTTAATAAAGTTGACGTTTCAAAATGGAATTTTAAGTCTTAATATAGTATCATAATTCCTTAAACTCCAACGATCAAATCGATTCGATTAACACTAAAAAAATGAGCACACTAATTTCAAAATTGATTTGCTCACACGAACCATCATCTTGCGAGAATGTTAAGGAATAAATCTCACATTAAATAAAGATGAAAAATATAAACAACCATATTAGGGTTTATGTTGCTCATCTTAATAATGTTGATCTTTTAAAATAGAATCATAATAAGTTTTAATACAGCATTAAAATCCATTAAGTTTCAACAATTTATAGATAAAGAGAAGGATAGATTCAGAGAAGGGCTGAGAGAGAACAGTGCATTTTCCTTTTATTTCTTTTCTTTTTTAATTTAATTTTTAAAATTATTTTATGTTAAAAATTGTAAAGTTATTATTTTGCTATTTTTATATTTGGTCAAAGTAAAAGTTTTTTGTCAACTAACGGTCAAATAGATAGAATACATCCATATATCTTTCTGCTTTAACGAAATGAAAGGTTTGGAATTTTGGTTGATACAAATGAAATATTTGAGTAAAGTCTGAGACAAAATGAAAAATTTGGGACCGTTATTACAATTGTCCCTAAATTTTTAGATTTGGACCAGCCATTTTGGATAAAGTAAGATGCTAAATACAACCATAAATTTTTGTATTGATTGCTTTATATTAGTTACATAATGTCACGTCTAGATACTATGCTACAGAGATTGACATATTCCATATGCTAAATCAACAAGTCCGTGTGTGTGTGTGTGTGTGTGTGAGAGAGAGAGAGAGAGAGAGAGAGAAAGAGATGTTGCAACTGTGAGTGCCATGTGTTACAATTTTATTGATGGAAAATAGCCACACGCTATCATTAGATGGATTTTCAAATGTTTGAGGTTCCAAACAATTTACGGCCTCCGTTTGATAAAATTATAAATAAGGAGGAATATTGATAGATTTTTCAATACTCGACAATAATTGTTGGCAAGTAATGTACCACACTACCCCAGGCTATGAACATATAAATTTAACATATTTGGGGCCCAATTTTCATTTTTCACTTAATTCTATTTATTATTGATCTTGTTATTGTATTTGCAGTATATTTCACCAGCTGACGCCAAATTGCCAAAATTTATTTGCCCATTTACCGAAACCTCATAGGCGGAAAAACCCTCAATCCTCTTGGAGTCGTCGCCATCCAACCAATCATTATTGTCAACAATAGATACACATGGCAATGCCAAGCTTCATTTTTAATGCATCCGATACATTATAATTTTTAGAACTTGTTTAACAAATGTTTATATTCGATTTTATATATAAATAAATAGAGATAAATGGTGTTTAATTTGACCTTTTCCTGACCATTTAAATTTTTTTTATAAACAATTCCAAAATATATGGTTAGATTCATTATTTTCTCTCTTTTTCTTTAATGAACCTTTTGAGTCCCACACATTATTTCTTTCCCAACCTCAGGGATGATTAAGTACCCAAATGTGAGCTTCATCAATCAATTCGTCGTCCAGTGTTATGGCTATTCCTTCAGGAAAATATAAAAATGATTCTGGTAGCTCGACAAACTATAAAATTAAGACAAATCGCCTAAATTAAAAAGGTACATATTTAGATTTAAATCAAAACATAAAACTTTTTCACGTGAAAAACAATAATACATAAAATTTCATAATCCATCTTTGATATTTTTCATTACTTGTATTCTCAAGACATTCATTTTCTTATTCTCCCCTAATTTAACCACCATTTTATCTTTTTCTAACACAAGTTAAATTTAATTTCCTCAATTTTCGATTCTCCACGCACTACAAAATTCTTCAATTTTCGGTCCAGATTTTCCTTCAATTTAACCTCAATTTTGTCACCCATTCCCATTAGAACTCAATTGCTTAATAAGATCAAACTCACCCCAAGACTCTGTAAAGCAAACGGTTCTCGAACGTGGTTAGAAGTTTCTCGATGCCACCTGTGAACGGGGAGGTTCATCAAGGTCTCAACCTGGGGATACCAATAATTTTGTGGTCCCCTCCCCCAATTTCAAGCACATTGAACATTTTAAGATTAGTGTCATTTTTACCAGATGGATGAATGAATGAAATGGTGATAATTTTATTGTGGTTGTTTAATGGCAAAATCTTGCTCGTTGGCTCTCCGATAAAGCAAAGCTGATGCTTCCACCCTGCACATATTATTTAGTAGGAAAATAAAATTCAAATGTCAAAGAAATTAATACAACGTTCAATAAAGACCACTAAAAATAATCAACTGCAATTCTTACCAGCCAGGATGCACAACAAATCTTCCTGTGGAAAGGGCCCAGTTCACCTGTTTTGAATAACTTAAAAAATCAGACATTGTTGAGGCTAAACCAGAAAAGAGCTTCAGATTGAATGAGAAAAATAATTTCTGTAATTGCTTAGGGCGACCAATCACACTGGTTTGTCAAACCAACTTAAGGGTACCTTATCAGTCCCAAGAGAATTGGCAACTACATGGGTGACCTGCTCATCTATCTGATTAGTGCAAACGGCACCAAATTGTTCAGCCGTCTGCCACAATGGATGCATGTGTGGATTTGTTTCACCGACTGGAAATACTCTGCTGAAGACAATGCGGCAACCAGCCAGAATCTTATGTTGTTCAGAAGCTAAGATGTTTCTAACATCAGCTTCATCTAAGGACTGATGTGAAAAAAAGGCCTCGTGTATTCTCTCTATAACCTATATTTAACAACAAAAACTAATCAAACACTGAAGACTCATCCACTGCCCCTATCATTTTGACCAAGTCCACTCTCAAGTTTATATTAACCAATCACAAAGTCATGCCATGCAAGCTAAAACATCTCACCGCAAGAGAAGAGGCCAAAGTCCCATCTTCTGGTCTCTCATCATGATCAATCTCAAGGAGAGAAGGGCCGGGCAGCCCAAATTGCCGTCTACTACATGGAAAATAAATATACCTGATGAAGAAAAAACAATGAATATTCAATCATAAGAATCAAGGAGTAAGCCCCCGTTTGGTACACATTTTGGGAGTAAGAATGCACTTTTACTGTTGATGTAATGGGGAATTTATGGTTGAAAAAGAATGAAAAGTTATTGTGATGTAAAATATTATTTTATTGAAGAATGTGTGTTTGAAAATGAGTAGAAAAATGAGAATAAGAAAAATAATGTGGGTCAAACAGGGGCTAAGTGTATAGATCAAGCAGTAAAATCTGTGGAGCAACATCTTTTTCTCCTTAATAAGACAAATCTATACCGTTCAACAGCTATCAAGTTTAGTTTGTTGTGTGGCCAGACTCGCACAGAATCATCTATAATTACGACAGCTGACTCCATACCCAAGACACCCTCCAAGTCCTTGCTCTTGGGAACCCTATCTTCACTATCAAAAGAATCACCATCATCACCACGAGAGATGACTCGACCAGCAAATAACTCCCCTTTTGGATCAAGTAGTTTAGCCATCTCTGTGGCATAATACTTGTTCCCCATGGTGTAAAGATGCAGTTCATATAGCTTACTAGCCTAAAATGGCAAGAGCAGAAGCTTCAGGCGATATTCAAGGTACCAATAGTGATGCAAATCAAAGTACAGAAATAATATTGTCACCTTCTCCAAGAAATTCCATATCCCTGGCCGCAATTTGGTCCACATTCCCATATGAGGAAAGCGAAATAGATGCCTGTGAGGCTTTTCACGATCTTGTTCCTCTTTCTTTCTCAAGATTTCGTCATGAGGCGGATCTACTTCAACAAACTGAAAAGGAAACAGAAGTTTGTGAAAATCTTTTTCATAAAACCAATATCATAATCTGGCAGTTCTCACTTCTCAGGCTTGCATTAAATTTACTATCAGCAGAAAAAAGTCCATGCCTTGGCCGAATTTAGAAGTGTGTGATCCAGATCCAAGACAAGACAGAGCTTGCGAGCACCAAACATTTTCTTCTGTTCTTCAATCCTCCGTGTCCTCTCTCTCTGAATAGCTGCTTTTTGCTGGTCATCGAATCCCTCAAACAGATGATCGACATCCGTCCACGCATTCTGCGGTCGTGATAAGGCTGCAGTCACTTCTTGAGAAGCTAAGCCAATTCCACTTCTAAGGTTGCTGGACTCGGACACTACACCCTTAGTCTTCATTTTACCTTGATAAACTTGTGCTGGTTGTGATGACGAAGCCTGAGGAACTATTGGCGGAGATATAGATGCTTGAGATGCAGACAGGATGTCTGCAATGTTTTTCAAGTTTTTAGTGAATTGCCGTGTAATATCAGGTGCAGCAATCGGATTTGAAAACACTGACTTCCTATCCAACTGATCCTCGTGCTTTTGGGCACCCAAGCTGCTTGTCATTCCCTGACTGACTGCAGGATTAATTTTCGGTTGATCAGGTCCCACAGTCCCACCCTTTTGAGATGTACCATTATGAAGAACACGGCGTGGGTCACGAGGTTTCATGCGCACTTTTCCAGATTCTTCCTGCAAAAGACATAAATTGCAAACAAAATGAAAATTAACATTAGATGAGCAAGTAACAATAACAAATATTGTATTGATAAACGGGAAATTTTCCTTTATTTCAATTTGATTTAGAACCTTGGAGTTTAAACAGCTCGGGAAGTTACATTGTCATGTTTAACTTAACATTATTCCTAGTAGACGTTAAATTTTTTGATACAGAATTCTACTGGAAGGAATCAGTTGCCGAGCATGGCAGTATAAAATGTTGAATAAAAAATAGAAAGAAAAATGAATAAATCTGTCAAGACTGCAGAGAAGACAATATATACAAACACCACTAGACAGAAGGCAGACAAGACATATTAAAAAGAGTTCATCAAAATAATATAATGTGCATAAATGCCTACCATAGTAACTGCCTGCAGAGGAGACTTAAGTAATCCTGCTGATAGGTGTCCAGCCACTGGGGGCTTGAATGCAGGTACTTTAATTGATGGAACTGCTCCCAATATAGAATTTGAGGTTGGCTGTGATGTCATACTTTTGATAGAATCAACAGACTTCAACTGTTCCATCTTAAGTATGTTCATCCATATAGATGGGTTCCCAGCTATATCTTTCAACAGAGAATGAAGGGAAGCTGTATTATTAGGATCTGTCACTGGCAAACTTGGAACTGTTGCTGGTAGGCTTGCGAATGGACCTGTTATTGGTAGGCTTGTAAATGGACCTGTTGCTGACAGGTTAGTGGATGCACCTGTAGCTGGCAGGCTTGTGGATGGACTTATAATTGGCAAGCTTGTGATTGGGCTTGTTACTGGTAAGGTGGCGCAGGAACCTACACATTGGAACTTCTCATTTCCATTGCCTTTCTCGGTAGTAGTAATACTGCTGGAACTGATGCAAGTTACTGTATCTTCCGATTTTCTCATATCAATTCCAGAGTTTCCATTTTTTAACTGCGTTCCAACTGATCCTCGGTCCTCCAACCAACCACCAGTTCCAGTAACAGTATGCAGATCGTTTCTCTGCCTTTTCGATGCAGGACCAAACAAAACTGGCTCATTCACTGTCTTCTGCTTCCTTGAACTCATCATTCCTAAAGGCTCTACTTTTGGCTCAGTTCTCGCCGTAGGTAAAAGGGATTTATTTAGGTCCCTGGCACCTGCATCAGAATTGACCAGTCGAAGCCTAGGGTCCCTACTCTTTGCTGATGAAGATTTCAACACAGGATTTGGCCAAGGAGTCATGGGGCTAGTGGTCCTAGCACTGCTATGTTCTTGTCCAGAAAAGATATCCATATCGGCAACAGAAGAAAAAGATGACTGTCCAATAACTGAGGTGTTAACAGGAACAATATTGCGAGAAATAGAAGCACTGCTAACCTCCCCACCAATATCAACATCCCCACTATCACCTTCTTCCGAAGGAGTTGGACTCGGAAGATTGTCACTCGTGAAAATGGAACTTCGACCAAATTTCTGTTGATAGGTGGAAAAAGCGTTGACGGCATCGGTTTCATTAGGATGTATTATAACATTTCTGCTCTCAAGAGTTCGACTGGGCACAGGCCACTCTGGCTTCACCAACCCATGTCCCAATACAAATCCTTTATCAAAGGGCAAAGGTGGAGATGTTTCTCGAGTGGGTGATGGAAGACTATCGACATCGTGATCTTTATGAAGGTCTAGCAGGGGAAATATTAATCCTTTATGCTTATTAGCATTACCAACCAATGATTTCACACGTTCTAATGAAAACCTACACTCATTTACAACTGATGATCCAGTAGACATAGATTCTATCTCACTCTTCTTCATACTAGTTGAAACATTATTAGCATTGTTAGATAACACATCAGAATCAGTATTGATAGGCGCCTCATCTACTGGTTTATCTATATCCATGTTATTGCCTTCAAGGTCCAAAGAAGCAGTTGAAAAATCCATGGAAGATCTAATAACCTCCACCTGTGACACCCACACACCACAATCAGTTCTAATAGATACTAAAAATCCTACAATTGCCATACACTGAGGAAAACCTCACCATTTTCAACTGCTGAAAGGAAAAAAGAGGCACCTTTAGACTCGTTACATAAGCAAGGAACCTGTCAACATATTAAGAAGGATATCTGTGACCCGGCTATTAGGACATATAAAAAAAATTCCCAAATAGACAACAAAATAATTACTATTAAAACCTTGACAAGATATCCCTATTCTGTTCTTTTTGACTTCTATTCATGGAGCAGAACACCTGAAAAAACAACCTCCTCAGTCTTTATCTAGACAATTACAGAATTACTACAAGACTGAACCAGAACTATAGCTACAAAAATGATGATGATTCTAAGGATGCGAAAAGAAAATTTATGGAGAAAATGTGGGGCATTATATACATTGTGAGATATCTTACAGAATAAACAATCTGAATTGCACCAAATAACAGTTGAATAAGAGCATCTTTCTCAGCAATCAAACTTTCTGAACCCAATTCCTGCACGCTGTCTATCAAGCTTCGCAATCTCAAACACAGTCCATCAAATGATCTATCCAAAAAAAAAAATTCAACAATATTAATCACCCATAAGGCAGCATTCTGCAATTTAATGTTTCATCAATGCAACAGTCAATTCTTTTCAGTCAACTTACTTTTCTGCATCAACCGCAGTCAGACTCTCGAGCTCTTTCTTAATCAAATCAAACCGCTCCTTCTCCGACTCAACATTCTCTTTTGAACCAGGCTTAGCCTCATTCTCAATCCCCATATTCTCCAGAACCACCTCAGAGTCCAAATCAATCTCACCTTCCTCCAATTCCCCTTCCTCCTTCTCACCCTCGTCCTCCACATCAATCACAATTTTATTTTCAATCCCAGCAGATTCCACACACTCTGATTCCATCCGCTTCGAATTCGAGTTGCTGCTAGCGTTATTATTGTCACTATTACTGTTATTATTAGAATTGTCCTCCACCATGACTAAAACCTCATCAAGGGGCTTATTGTTGACAGCCTGAGCCCAAGCCAAATTATACAAGCCCGAATAATTCCTTGAAGTCATCTGATACTTGTACAGATCTCTCATAGTCCAAACCCTAGTTCCTGTTCCTCCAACACTATTCTGACCCTTATTATTATTGTTGTTAACATTAGTATTATTGGAAGCACTGGTAATCGGATTAACATTAATATTGGCAGACGACGGCTGGGGCTCTTGCTTAGAATTAAACGCCTCTTCGGTAATTTCTTCGATGGAGACGGAATCTGAGATCTCACCTTCCTCTACATCGAGAACTTCAACTGCTACTTGTGGTTGTTCAGAATCCCCTTCCATTTGTAAAAATACTAGGGTTTTTTCCTTATATACTTGCGACAAATCGGTCAAATTCAAATCACCCACAAGCATATGTTAATTACCCAACAAATATCAGGAAATCAAAATAAATTCTTATATACAAGGAAGATCTCTAGTTTGGTGCAAAAGAATAACGATTAAAAAACGAAAAAGGAAATAAAAATAATTTCGTGCGAGATTTAGGGTTTCTGAAAAAAGGAAATAAATTGGAAAATTTTGAAGTATCTAAAAGATCTGTGAGATTTGGGAGCTTTAAAAAAGATGATTCCGTTTTCAAAAATTCAGATCTAATTAGATGGTGAATTGAAATACCGCATGATCTTTGTAAATTCTTCTGTTCTGTTTATTTCAATTAGAAACAGATAGAGATTGAGAGTGAGTAAAAGTAATCGGAGACCGAAGAAATAGAAAATAGAATAGTGGAGAGAGAAGAGGAGAGGAAAGCTTAAAATAATTAAATTGTAGAGAGGGACTGGAATCTAAGGGTTGTTGTGGGGTGCTGATAGAGTATCTGGACCGTACACGTCATCTAGGATCCGCGTTTGCTAGTGAGATGGGACCAGAAAATCATTGGTGGCTGCTTTCCCTCGGAGCAATGGCTGTAATTATTTATTTTTTATATATTTTAATTCAAGGGATTTATATTTGAAAATATATTGGGGATTCGCATAAATGGTTTTAATCACATCGGAGGTTAATTATTTTAATGGTTAACGAAGTTTACCAAGTATTGCTATTTAATAGTTGAACTTAAATATATATGTCAATGGTCACTGAATTTTTTCAAATGTTACTATTTCATAATTGAATTTAAGAATGTATCTATATGGTCATCGAACTATGTATTGTGTTACATATTCATCACTCCAGTAAGAGAATTCTTTAGGTTCAACAAACAACGTCGACTTGAGTGATAGATGTATAATAATTTGCATAGTTCATTGATCATTAAAATACATTTTTAAGTTCGATTATTAAGTAATAGCACTTGACATAGTTCAATGACTAATGAAATGAATATTTAAGTTCAGTAATTAAGTAGTAGCACAACATAGTTCAATAATCGTTGAGATTCATTTTTAAATTCAAATTATTAAGTCCCTTGAATCGACTTGAGAAAGAAGAAATCAAATAAAATGAAGAGAGAGAGAGAGAGAGAGAGAGAGAGAGAAAAAAAGAGGAAACAAAATCAAAGACCTATAAATTGAAGAAAAATAGAAGTTTTGTTAGTGTTTGTTTTGAAATAAATGAATGATATTAGTCTTTAACTGATAGTTTTGCTGCCAAATGAAGGATATACAATGCTAGATTGGTTTTGAATGATTTGTATAGTCATTAAATCATCGACTAGCATATTCTCTTCATCAACAACTACTACACCATTAACTTGAATTATCATATTGTTTGGTTCATGGCTATTTCTCATTGTTATTTTTGGTCTTTTTGTTGTGTTTCTCTTACTTTCCTTTGCTTGCGGTGAAAAGCATGTATAATTTTCGGATCAACTAGTATCAGTTCACCGTATCTCGAACTTCATATAAGGAGCTTGAGAGAAAGACAGTGGGAACACTAAAATATATTGACAGAGAAAAATTAAATAAATTACAAATATGTTCGAATTAGTGCCAAGGTAACCGATGTCGATTTGATTTTTTTTCCCTTCATTTTCTTTAGTCCCTTCTATCACTGAGGTCGATTTGAGAGAAAAAGAAATTGTCACTACTTAATAACTGAACTTAAAAATATATTTCAATGATCACTGAACTATGTCAAGTGTTACTACTTAATAACTAAAGTTAAAAATGTATCTCAATGGTTATTGAACTATATATCGTGTTACCATTTATCACTCAGGTCGATGTCGTTTTAAACCAATTTTCCCACTTGAGTGATGATGAGTTGACATGATGCATAGTTCATTGATCATATAAATGCACTTTTAAATTCAGCTATGAAATAGTAACATTTGTCAAAATTCAGTGACTATTGAAATATATTCTTAAGCTCAGTTATTAAATAATAACAATTGGCAAAGTTTAGTGACCATTCAAATAATTAACTTATCTATTGGGGCTTTAATTTAACCTTCTTGGTCACCCGACTTAAGATTTAGTTTCAAATTGACCATTCAAATTTTATAAGTTATTAGACAAGTTTATGCTTTATATCATATTAATAACATGTCCACCCCTAACTTATAGAAATGTTGAGTTGATAAACATAGAGATGATGGACATTAAGCCTTCCGCTTGACAATTTGTATAAATCATTTATTGGCGCAAAATCCCCTATGATGTGTCCCTATTATGGAAGATTCTGAAACCCCTCCTATATGACATTTGAAATGTGAAAGACCTCCCTTATATCCATCCCCGTTAATACTGTCATTCACTTAAAAATGGTCAAAATGAATAATTTTGTAATTGGGTAATTGTGGTCATAACTCCCTTACCTTTCCCTCTCTATTGTGAAATACCTTCTATTCTTTGAAATTGGCTGAAAAATCTCCTAGATGATATTTTAAGTGTGGAACACAACTTTTTCTTTTATTTTCTGAAAAAAGCTTTACGAAATGATGAATATACCCTCATCTTCAAATAAAACAAAATAAAAAGAAGAAAGAATAAAGAATTAATTGCAAAAATAATCACAATTTTTTCTAAAAAAGTACAAATGAGTCCCAATTAACTAAAGAAAAATTTATTTTAAAAATTAAAAACTCTTTCTCTCTCACTTATCCCATCTTCCACCAGCACCTTCCAATAGAGTTTATGATTCATATTTTGCCCCCAAACTTGAAGTTTTCACGTTCATCAATAGGGTCAAAAGAGTTTTCGATCGACTATTGGAGTACTCAAACATTACCAATGCGCAATGGCTTAGGCAACGTATATGTCAAATGTGAAGAAATTTTATTAGGATCAATGGCTGAAATTGATAAAACGAGCTCAATTGAAACCTCAACCTCAACATATTTACTAGGTAGAATTGTAGTCAATATATCTAACGTTTTATTTTGTCTCAAACTTCCAAACCTTTCATTTGTGCTATTTACGGTGTCAAACCTTTCAAAAATTCGTATTTGGAGTCCAAATGGATGTAAATTATTAATTTGATAGTTTGTTGACAGATATAGTAGAATTTTACCAAATATAGGGCTTGTTTGATAGAGATTAAAAGTCAATTAAAATTGAAAATATAGTCGTTATTGGGTCTCACTCGTCTAATAAAAGTCAACAATAACAGCTAATTTCTGAATTATAATCCGATTTTAATATCTATCAAACACACTCTTAGTGTCAACTATCAGTTTTTCATTCACATATTTAGGACTTGTTTGGTAGAGATTAAAAGTCAATTAAAAGTGAAAATATAGTCGTTATTGGGTCTCACTCGTCTAATAAAAGTCAACAATAACAACTAATTTTTTAATTTTAATCTCTACCAAACACACTCATAATAAGAGCAAAATAACAATTTTATAATTTTTATATGAAATAATTAAAAAAATGAAATAAAATATTAAAAAAAAGGAAAAAATATTCTTCTTCCTCACACTCACACTCCCGTGCCCGCACCTCGACTCCATCCTACCAAGGGCGGAGCCCAATGAAGTTCAGTGCAGACACAAGCCAACACTGAACTTTTGGGCCCAACCCAATGGCCTAATTTTTTTTAATGAATATTTAATGCTCGCCCAAAAGTGAAGCCCAAAACCATACCAATACCTAGACAGCCAAAAATTAGGTACAACCCAGTCCATTTTATTCAAAAATTCAGACGACCAGAACAATACCCATTTCAATTCATCACCTCCGCATCCTGTCCCAACTGTTCCTCCATTTCTCACAATCCATACCCATTACTCACTTTTTCTACTTGAACGGCTGAACATGTTGCTGTTCCTGCTCGCCCCCATCCCCGTTCGAGCCCTAGACGGTAGTAGACGGTGAGTTCATGACCGCTGGGCACCGGTGATTCTTCGAAAATCAACATCAGCAGAAGAAAAATGATTAGGTGAAGCCTTTAACCTCGAACCTGAAGCTTATGTAGATATCCCTGATTTTCTGGCTAATCTTTTCTTATTTTTTTGTTATGTTGATTTGTGAGTTTTCTAATAATGTTTGATTTTTTTTACCTTTTTACTTCTAAAATTAGTACTTTTCTCTTCAATTGCTCGAAGCCTACTACTTACGCATTGTTGTACAATTGATTTGGCTACCAGACTTCGTTCGAGTATTGCTGTCTGCAGCCTCTGTGACTGTGAGTTATTGCTAGGGGTGATAACGAGCCGAGCCAAAATTTGAAGCTCGGGCTCTCGGGCTCAGCTCAAGCAAAATGGGTTCGAGTTTTTTTTTGCCCGAGTCAAGTCAAGCAAAAGTTCGAAAAAAAATTGAAGGCTCAGCCCGAGTTTTTGGCCAGGCTTCAATAGGCCGGTCAATTCTTTTTTTTCATTTTTTATATATAACATGTGCTGCATTTAAATAGTAGTTGCCACTTTCCCCCTTTCAATTTCAAATTATTTTTTTAATTTTACACGGGCCAAGTGGGCCCTACGGGCCAGCTCAGCTCGGCCTGAGCTTCGTCTCGATTCTACCGAGCCTTGGGCTGGACCGGATCGAGCTTTTTTCATGCCAAGCCACCGACGGCCAGAGCCGACGAGCCAAATTGACATCCCTAGTTATTGCTTACTCTATCACTGTAATTTGTGAAGTGTGAACTACATAAGTTGTAGAAATAGTATTGCCCTGTGAATTGATATGTGAATTGCCCCTACTTATAGTATTGTTACTCTGTCCCTGTTTATAGTATTGTTATGTGAATTGTCCCGTGAATTGCTCTCAATAGTAATTGAATATCTAAAGTTTAAATCCAGATATAAAATGAAGATATTCTTTCAAAGAAAAACTAATGTAGACAATGTAAATGTTGATGGGGGATATCGAATAATATGGAATTTGATGTCACAAAACTTCCAATTGATCCTGATCTAAGGATACTCATTTTGTATTACAATGCTAACATCCGAGATCAAGTTCGAAGAGCATATATATTAAAGGGTCTTTGTCAGCTCCATGATCATGACTTTCCAAAACAACAATTTGGATTAAAAGTTAGATGATTCAATTCTTCTTGATTTAAAGAGTTTGGTTCTTGGTTGAAGTACAATGTAGAAAAGATGCTGCTTATTATTTGTATTGTTATCTTTTCAAAACAAGTTCTGAAAAACATAGTGGAGGTGTGTCTTTTGTTGGTGAAGGTTTTACATATTGGAAATATATAAAAAAAGACTTCATACTTTTGTTGGAGAACATGATAGTACACATAATCAAGCTTGCATTAATTGCGAAGTTTTGATGAATCAAGAGCAACATATTCAATCAATTTTCTAAAAGTAGTTAGAATAAGTAAGAAGTGCATATGTTACCCATCTTAATGCATCTATTGATTGAGTTCGACTTCAATTGCGACAAGGGCACTCATTTCGGGGTCGCGATGAATCTAAGGATTCTCTTAATCCAAGTAATTTCTTAGTCCTATTGGAATTTTTGGTTGCTCATAATGAAAATATTAATGCCGTCATATTGGGAAATGCTCCTCAAAATTGCAAATTGACATCACATGATTTTCAAAAGGATATAATAAATGCTTGCATTGTTGAAACGATCAATGTTATTATAAAAAATGTTAGCGATTCATTATTTCTATTCTAGTTGATGAATCTCGTGATGTGTCAATGAAGGAGCAAATGTCAATTGTATTACGTTATTTAGATAACAGTGGACATGCAAATGAACGTTTCATAAGGATTGTGTTGACCTATGATTTATAGCTCCACTTGTTTTGATTATAACAAACAATATACTTATATTTCTAACAAACTTTGTTTCTTGAGTTTTTCATGAATATATCTTTTTAAGCATTCAAAGGCTCAAATCGTCATCCATTGAAGAACAAACAATCAAATGAGTCTCCAAAAAAA